>JAQQSW010012895.1:0-12433 GCA_028646575.1 Pseudocheirus occidentalis
ACTTCAGTAAAGGGAAAGGGACAGGGTAGAGAATAAAATAAGGGGGGGAGGGATAGGAAGGAGGGACATACAATCAGCCTCTCACAATATGTCCACTGTGGAGACGTCCTTCATAATTACACATGTACAGCCTGTATTGAATTACTTGTCCTTCCAGTGGGGGTGGGTGACAAGGGAGGAACCGAAAGAATCTAGAATTTAAAGATCTGCAATCAAATGTTAAAAAAACACAATTTATATATATATACACACAATTATTATTATTGCCCTACCAGAAAGTTAGAGGGGTGTTGGAGGAGGACATAAAAGAGAACAGATAGGGGGAGGGCCTTTATAGTGGGATCACTGTTTTGGGGTTGGTGGTAGGGAAAAGAAGGGGAGAAAATTTGTTACTCAAAATCTTGTGGAAATGAATTATGTAAACAAGAAAATAAATTTAAAAAAGTTTTTAATACAGCCAAATAAACACTTTCCCTTCTTGGTAAAAATAAAACAAAAACAAACAAACAAACAAAAACTCCACATTTGAAGTCACAAGTTTTAGCAGGCAGCAGAACATTGTTGGAGTGCCAGTCCAAACTAAGGACAGCAGAATGAATTGGCTTTTTTTATGTTTTTGTTCACCCACTAGTCATTTTCAGACTCAAAGTAGTACATAGAAATCAGTGAAACTCCACTACCTATGGCAAATTTATTGTCCAGGGGAGACCATTTCACAAAGTGGCTGCATGATTAATCGTCAGGATCACCAGGGTTGGTTTCCAATGCCATCTTTCTGACTCCAGACATAGGTATTATGGTCTACACCACAAGTTACAAATTCAATCGGTCTTGGGAGCCCAGTCAGTACTTGTGATGTGTCCATTGTGTTCCTTCAGTTCATGGGCGTTCACCCATAGGTTTCCATTCTTCTTGGAAATGTGGACTTCGTGATTATTGTTACAGGCAATCTGACTACGGTTTCTGTTCCCAGTATGGCAGGTGATTGGCGTTAATAAAAATTGATGTAAAGACATTATTCTTAGTGTTGTCTCTAACAACCACTCTAACAACAACAAAAAAAAAAAAGGAGAAAAAGCTGAGATGAGGAGGGTGCGTATGGGCCCTGGAGCTGAGGCTTCAAGCTTCAATGCGAATAACTTCTGGTAGGTGGCAGGAGGAAGTACTCATAGATTTATTTTTAAGGTTGAAAAAAAAAAAGATAATGCTCCAAGAGAATGGAGATAGTTATGGAAGGTACTATTGCTATAACATCACCATTGCCCATACCCCCAAAAAGAAGGGGAATGAAAAGACACTTCATTCTAGAAGACATCAACTACTGACCTCTATATCTAGTTTCTAGTTTAAAGAATATTAGTTAGAACAGGAAAGGATTTTAGAGGTCATCTATTCCAACTGGAATGGCACTATTGTCCCCCAAAGGTGATTGCAGAAAGATATAAGAACTTCAGCTACTGACTAATTCAGCTACTGACTAATTCAACTAATGTCTAATTTCTAATTCAAATATCAGCCTGAACAGGAAAGGCATTTTAGAGCTCATCTAATTCAACCAGGATGATTTTCTCCCGCCACATGCAAGGTGACTGAAGAGACATCAAAACATCATCTACTGAACCATAAGCATCATGTCTACTTCATGGACTAATGGATTTAGAGTTGGAAAGGAGTTTATAGGTCATTGACTCAAAACCTCTTCTTTTACAGATATGGAAATTAAAGATCAGAAAAGTTCTGTGACTTGCCTTAAGTCATATAGGAATGTTAGTTCCCTGAGGATGAGAATTATTTAATTTTTGTCTTTGCACCATTAGAATCTAGCACAGTATCCTGGCACGTCATCTTATCCACACTTCTGCTTCTGAAATAATTTTTCTATTTTCTATTTTCTGTAGGTTTGACCATATCATTCCTCCACTCAATAAAATTCAGTGACTCCCTATTACGCCTAATATCAAATATAAACCTCTCCTTTGACTTTTAAAGGCCTTCACATCTTAACTCTGCTCTAACATCATCTCTAGATGATATGGCATATGTCTCTTTTGTACATAGTGGTTTGCATGTTGACTCTCATTAGATTATAAGCTCCTGAGGGCAGGGGCTGGTTTTGCTTTTTCGTTATATCCCCAGGACATAACACAGTATTTAGAATTTGTTGTTGTAGTTGCTGTTCATTCATTTTAATTCTCTTCAATTCTTTGTGATCCCCTTTGAGGTTTACTTGGCAAAAATTCTGGAGTATATTGCCCCTTCCTTCCCTGGATCATTTTACAGATGAGGAACCCGAGGCAAACAGTGTTAAGTGACTTGCCCAGACTAGTACATGTCTGAAGCTGGATTTGAACTTAAGACTTTCTGACTCCAGGATCAGCCACCCTATGCGTCTCAGGTTTCACAAATATCTAAATGGATAATAATAGCAACTACCTCATATTTTTGTTGTGAGGATCAAATAATATCATATTGGTAAATTATTCAGCACAGTACCTGGAAAATGGTAGCTACTTAATTATTTCCTCCTTCCTGTCCTCCCTCACTAAGGTCCAGCCAAACTGGCTTTGGATCTCTACATATCCAAAGTTCCATCTTCCATCTCCAGGCTTTCAAGTGAGCTATTGACCCCGTCTAAAATGGACTCATTCTTAATCTCTGCCTTGTTTCTCTCAAAATTCAGCTATGGCTCTTTAAAGTCTATCATAACTTCCCCAACTAATTATGCCCTTCCCTCTATTATCTGTGTTAATTTTGCATGTATTTTGTGTGTGTAAGTGTATATGTATGTATATGATGTGCATGTATATATGATACATAAGATACGTATGTATATTGCATATGTCAAATTCCATGTGGGCAGAGACCGTCTGTTTTTGTCTTTATAACCTCAATGCCTGAAAAAAGTAGGTATTTAATGTTTTTTGATTAATAGTAAATATTTTCATAACTTAACCCTGTTTGAGTTGAATTGAATAAAATTTCAACTACAGGGGCCCTGGAATACAGACTGTATAGCTGAAATAATTTTTCATATCTTTGATAACCATGATTAGAAACAATGTCAAATGCTCTCAGTTACCCACTTAAACACACACACACACACACACACACACATACACACACACATAAATATGTACAGATAGATACATAAATACATAGAAAGCCACCTAGTAAGTTCTTTCAAAATGAGCTTATGTTTATACATTTTTATACTTGAAAATTGTCCTAAGAAATACACAAAATAATAAAGCATGATTTATTAATTTCACAGCAAATAGAATATTTTCCAGATATGATTATGTATGAAATCATCATTTTTCTTCACATCCAAGAAATGTTGCATAGATTGTTGCTTTACTAATATTACACTTGCTTTTATACAAGTTATTAAAATATATTCAGTGTCATTAAGTTCCTAATCTCATGACAGTTTTGGTCCTGATAACATTAAAGAAAGCAATTCATCATTTATCAAAGTTTGATTATAATTTATCTAGAAGTAGGCAGATGTCAGATTTGTATTTTCATGTAAGGCAATGAATTAGGGCTTATTTGTATGAAAATATTTTGTTCGCACAGAAAGTTCCTTCTCTGTCCTCTTCCATTCTTACATAAGCAATGTCTGACCTCTTCTAAAAGTCTGATTTAATTTCCTACCTCTTAGCACAAATTGGATATGCAAGAGTAGTATATAGCACAAGGCGAAATGTAATGGTACTCATTGGAATTTGGATTTTCTATTATCTCTCTGATCTCAGACTTTTCCTTTGTCTTTTCTAGGACTATGGTAAAACTGCTACCAGGTTTCTAAACCATCATGAGAGTAAATAATTTGACTATAAGAAAATTTCTATATAAATATTTTGACAACATTTCTTAACCTGGAGTCCATGAAATTAAAATGAATTGATAACTATTTTGAAGTAATTGATTTCCTTTGTACTCCTGCACATTTTATTTTCTGAATTTTAAACATTTTACTGAGAAAGATCCATGAGCTTTACCAAATTGTCTCAGGACACCTAAAAAGTTAAGGGACCCTGATGTAGATGAATATCATGCATAGCCTCCAACGAAATAAAATCAAACAACAACAACAAAAATCAAACTTTCTGAAAGAACTGATGTCCATAATGGTGAAAATTTCTGTGTGAGAAAATCAGACAATTTCTGTATTTATTGATCCTTAATCTATGGATAGTAAAGTCATTTATTTGCTCTGTTATTGAACTATCATTTTAAATACAAGCTAGATTTCGTTCACTTAACACACTTTTAGACCACATTCCCTTTATTTCTATGAGCTGATATATGCTCAGAGAAGTTAGAAAAAATATAATATTACTGTAATAAAGACATAATTAATGCTTCTAAATGAGCAATTAAGAGCAGCTAGGTGGCATAGTGGACTGAGTGCCAGGCCTGGAGCAGGAAAACTATTCTTTCTGAGTTCAAATCTGGCCCCAGACTCTTACTAGTTGTGTGACCCTGGGCAAGTCAGCTTTGGTGTAACCCTGTTTGTCTTGGTGTCCTCATCTGTAAAATGAGCTGAAGCATATAAGCAAACCACTCTAGTATCTTTGCTAAGAAAACTCCAAATGAGGTCACGTGTATTGTGCCATTTGGGTATCAGCCCCAAGTGTAAGTGGAGACATGAGAGAGAATTAACCAGGCAGGTAATTTGTAGGAAAGAATTCCATTTAATGATTCTTTGGGCAAGATTTTTATACTGAAATATGAAAGGATTCAAGTTTTACTGTCATTGTCTTAAGTCTGTTAGTTCCTAGAAGTAACAGAATTTGATAAGGAATATGTTATCTAGGTGCAATCACTGTCTTTAGTCTGTTATATCCTGGAACCAACACAGAATGGATAAATTGATAAGGGACAAGTCTTTTAGGTGGCTGAAGTGTGGGGGGCAAAGGCTTTGATGTCAGGACCTCAAACAAAAGTCCTTTTAAGTGTAACCCTGGGGGTCCTCAGGGAGCCAGCCTTATGCAAGAAGTTGCTAGGCGCATTCCCAAAGGGTCCTAATTAGGGCACAGTATCGAGATCTTTATCTGAGTCCTGGTTTTGGCCTTCTTGGCTCCCCACAGTCACAAAGAGTCAGCCTTGACTTAAAAATTACTAGAGCACAGCAACAAAATGAACAATCATCTCTATTCCTATTTTTACCCAACTGTGCTACTATACTTAGAATCCTAATATTTCTTATACAAATCTGTCTTGCTCTTGTTTGTATATTGAAGTGTCTATGTTTAGCAATGATTACTAACTTCAAAATAAAATTTAATTTAAGAAACTCATCCTCAATTCAAACTGGAATTAGTATTGAATCAGATATCATTATTGATTAGCCTCACTTTGTTACAACTGATCACATTACTTTTTCAGATACTATTAAGGCCATTAGTGAATATAGCAACCCACACCAACTAAGCAACCATTCAAAAGAATGAGGCAGAAGGAAAGTTATGTTTTTTTAATTCCTAGGGAAACATATTTATCTCATTTTTTGCATTCAGTATTGAAATTTTTTGCTTGAAAATTGAAGAACTATTGATTGTATTGAATGACCACAGTCCCCTCTGATCTCCATATAATTTGGAATCTTATCGACCTTGACTCATTGTATCTTGGGAAGCCATAGTCATGCTCCTTTCATTCCCAACTCAACTCATCACCCAAACTGCTTTACCAGGCTTACACCTAGGGAATCATTCCACTCACTCATCTACCCTATCTTTCAGTTCCCTTATTAGAATGTCAGTGTCTTATTTTCTCATACTTATATCTCCAGTGGTTAACACTTTAATAGACAAATAGTTAAGTGCTTAGTAAATATTCATAATAACTATTTCTTTTTCTTGCTGTCTTCTTCTTTCCTTCCTTCTTCCTTTCTTTCTCTTTCTTCTACTACTATCTGTCTCCTAACTCTCTCTGTTGCATATTTCAATTCTTTAAAAAATTAAACATATAACATATTGATATTGCAATTATAGAATGAGTCTGTAGTCAGAAAACAATTCCATAAATGGAATTTAGTGATAATAATAGCATTAGTTGGCTTAGTATTTGATAAACTCAGTAATACCCAATGTTGTAATGACAAAATAATGCCTCCTCCCCATCACACATACATATACCGATACGTATATTATGTGCATACATGCATATATATATATACATGTAAATCTTCTTTCCTCAGTTTGTCAAAGGTATGTCTCTATCTATCTATCTGCTATCTATCTATCTATCTATCTATCTATCTATCTATCTATCTATCTACCTATCTATCTATCTATCTAATGCTTTTTTACAGATCTGTGATCTTAGTGGTACAAATACTATCTTTTATTGGTGTGGGCAACAATTTCTTCAATGCTTTTTCATTTTGTATAAGTCTCATCCATTTATTTTTATAAAATCTCCATACAAGGGCCAGCAGGAATAGCACTTGAATTGGAATCAAAAAACTTAAGCACAAATCCCAGTCATGTGCAATGTGCTTATCTTCTCTAGACTTGTTTCCTTAGTTATATAGTGAAGAGGCTGAAATAGATAATATCCAAGGTCCCTTCCAATTGTGATTCTGTAACTTAGCTAACAGACTGGAGAATTCTTTGGGCTCATTCAATGTTACAAGTATACTAATACAATATCCAGTCTCACATTCCATTCTACATGACTCACCCACCTCCTATTCTGATCACAAATACCCAAGGATGTGGTGAATTTTATGCTATTTACCTTATTTTAAAAAGAAACATTTAATTAACATTTTAAAAGAAATCAATAAGAATTGATTAAGCATCTAATATGTAACATATACTCTACTTGGTAGAAGGACTTTAAAGATGATGGCAAAATAGTCCCTCTACTCATGAAGCTCACATTCAATCAAGAGAAATAAGATGTGCAAATGTTAAGTATAAGTGGAATAAATACAACATAGTGAAGCTCACAGGAGTTAATGAAGAGCAGTATTAGTAACTGGGGGAATGAGGAAAGGTATCCTATAGGAAGCAGTGTTTGAGTTATGTCTTAAAGGAAATGAAGACTAAGAAGTAGAGGTAAAGAGGAAGTACATTCCAGACACAGAAAATGGCCAATGAAAAGGCAAAGAGAAAGGAATGTTGTACGTGAATAATAGAGAGGCCAGTTTGTTAGACTGTAGAGTACATGGAAGAAAATGATATATAATAAATGAGGTTGAGAAGATAAGTTCAGGCCAAGTTGTGAATGGCTTTAAAAACTGGAGTTCAGAAGTGTTGTTATATTTTCTCTAAGAGGCAATTGGAAATTACAAGAGCTCATTTAGTAAAGGACTGATATGGTCAGATCTGGACTCAAGGAAAATCAATTTGTGTTCTTTGTGTATGATGGATTACAGTGATGAGACATTTGAGGTAAGGAGTCTAAATTGTTGTTCAGCTGTTTCACTAATGTCCAACTCTTCATGACCCCATTTGTGGTTTTCTTGGTAAACTGGAGGAGGAGACTGGGCAAACAAGATTAAGTTTATTTGCCTCCAATCACATAGCTAGTAAGTGTCTGAGGTCAGATTTGAACTCACAAAGTTCAAATTCTTCCTGGCTCCAGGACCAGCACTCTATCCACTGATATTTCAATACCATAGGTGAGAAGTCAGTTACCAATAACTCTCTTCTCTCCTTTCTTCAAATAAATCTCTCTTACAGAAAAGAAGTATGAAGAAACACTTTTGCTATATCTAAAAACATCTGGCTCATTCAGCACTTATGGTCCATTCCTTCTCTGACAAGGGGCAGGAGGTATTCTTCACTGTTCATCTCCTGAAGTTATGCATGAACACCATTTTTATGCTACTTCTTACACACAGGTAATCATTATGGTAATCTGTTTAAACTTATCACATTCACTCAACCTCCTGAATTATTATAATTCTAAAACTCCCAATTCCTCAATACAACTTTCATCTGAAGCCTTTCTTTCCCTCTGATTGGAATGGATGGATAGTGGCTATAAGAAAATTCCTTGTAGTTCTTCCATTTAAGAAAGAGTCCTAGGGCACCAATCTCATAATTTCCCATCTGAATGTTCTTCTAGACTTCATTGTCTCCAGAAACACATCTGGCTACAAGATTATATCAATTATGAAACTCATACCTCCTTCTGATTGGAGAGGGTGGGAACATGTAATGTTAATGGGACTTAAGATCTTCCCTACCCATTAATGGGCCTCAAATGGAGCCAGTTAATGAAAGCTGGCTTAGGGGAGGTTTGTTTCTTGATGCCTGCTGCCTCTGAGAAGTGTATATATACACTGAGTTGGTATTTTGCTTTGGGGGCTCGCTTATGAGAAGGATTTTGTGATTCCCTGGGCAAGATTCTGAGTAGTCATATGTTGAGAGCTCCCCAACTGCTCAGATGTGAAGGTTCTCTCAATCCAGGGATGTATGTAAAGTATATAGTTGATTTAGGCAGTCAGAGCTCTGTCTGTTGGTCTTTATTTCTCTGTATTTTCTTTGTTTGTGTTTTCTCTGAAGTTCAAGGTGCTGACTTTTCTCCTGAACTAGTGAATGTAATTATAAAAGATTATTGACCCCTTAAACAGCTGTCTTTCTTAGTAAAGCATACCTAAGAACCTGTGTTAGTAGCCATCCTGGGTATGCCAGTGTGGTTGCTGCTACAGAAGGTGGAAATAAGAGGTGTCTTAGATCCTCCAAAGCCATGTTATCATTTCCTACCCAATTACATGACTTCATTATAGACTGGGCACCCTTTCCCCTTTCTGGCTTCTTTTTAATGTGTTATCTTACTATCTTTTGCCCTTCTTTGTATCCCCAACTCTTAGCACAATGTCTGGCACATCAATTAACATTTTTTTCTGATTGAATGACTATTATATGATTTTGATTTGCCTGTAATCATGGCATTACAGTTTTGGTATAGCTTTTTTCCCCCCAGCATGGAATAATAAGTTGTTCTCTTGAATAATTATGAAAGTCCAATTAAAAAAAGAAAAAATGAAAAGTCAACTCAACATTCCATAACAACCAATATTGGTATTGGAGAAAAGTAAAGAAACGCATTTCATTTTTTTTTTCACTGAGGACATGAGCATAGGTAAAGAATGCTACATGTCTGTATATGTCATCAATGTGCTGATAGGTCTTACTGAATTTCTGTTGCAAGAGAAGACTTGAGGTATAGAAGAAGAGTATATACAGAAATGATGTAAAAGATATTTTAAAAATATATAATATGGTTTTTACTATTGAGGGTTTGTAGGATTCTGGGTGCAATTCAGGTGGCACAATGCCATCCGTAAACAGGAGCAGAATGGAATTCCAAGTGCCTCTTGTGTTACAGTTTTAGCCCAGTGGAAATTGTGAGATGTCCCTGATGTGTGAAACACTGTTTTTAGGAGTGAGGCTAAAAGCTAAGTGAAATCACTGTGCAATGCCTGTAATTCCAGTTCAGTCCCCATTTGAAAATCCCAAAAGGGAAGGAAAGTTTGTAATTCTTTTGCTTCTTATGCCTGTTTTCCTAGAATAACATGCAATATTTACAAGAGAAATACTCTCTAAAAAGTAGATTTTATGTATATATGAGATTTATTTTATATAAAATGTAGACATTCACACTGTGATTTTTTAAAGTATTTTTTAATTTTGTTTTAAGCCTACCCATTAACATTCCTAAGCTACCTGAGCAGTCTCACTCTTGGCCAAAAGAGTTATGGGAATACAGATACCACCAATACAGTGACCCACCTTCAAGGCCACATAATTGATTCTCCATTTCTATGTGGTATGTAATAAATGAGGAAGACCAACGATAGGTTGAGGCCCCTTTTCATTCCCTTAATGTTATAATATCCAAAGTCTCCATTATATTGATTTGAAAAGAGAGGTAACAGGTAACTCTCACAGGATCAAAGATCTAAAGCTGGAGATGTCTACAGAGCACCTTCATGTTACAGATGAAGAAACTGAAGCCTAGAGATGAGAAATAATTTACACAAGGTTATACAAGTAGTAATCATCAAGGGTAGGATTTGAACTTGGGTCTTCTGAACTCCCGAATCAGTGTTCTTTTCATAGTACCAAACTTCTCCCTAACAATTAAAATATTGGGAAGTTTCAAGCAAAGATGTATAAACAAGGTTCCGACCTAACTCTCTAGAGAGTATCTAGGGAGCAAAATGAAAAGAACTCTGTACTTGGTATCAAGAAAAATTAACTTCAAATGGCTGTGTTACCCTGGGCAAATTAGTTTATTCCCTTTGAGCCTCTGTTTCTTAATCTTTTAAATGGGTATACTAATAGCATATACCACAGAGGATATGTGTGTATGGATATATATGTATGTATCCATCCATCTATCTAGTCTCTTTCAGTATAGCCTTAAGACAAATACATTTTTAAAAATCAGCAAAAAGGCATGATAAAATGATGACCTTTCTGAGCCCAGGATATAAGCTCCAAATTCTCAATACAGTACCATTTGCAGAATCCCATCATCAATGGAGAGTATTTTTTCTGGAGGACTGTATGTAATAACGTCATACTCCATGACCCCAGTTATTACTTTAGCAAATCACCTCTCCCTTTGTGATTTTTGATTGATACTAATTATTAGTGAGTCACTGAGTTATCCATATGGTAGTATTTCTCAAAGAAACTTTTTAATGTATGTATGGGAGACTTTTGTCTTGAGAAGACTTTCAGAAAGCACACTGTTTCTACTGAGTCATGAGCTAAAATGCAAAACAAAAAAAACAACAAAAATGAGCACCAGTCATAGGAAATCTTAAATTCTTTACACTTTTCTCATTTCATTCATTGTGCATATGTGGTCTACTTTAGAAAATTGTTTGTGGGAATCAGTCTGTCTCATATTTTCATCAAAGGTATCCACAATATATATGTATATCATGACCATAAACATTTTATAGAGATGAGAAAATAGTTGCTTGGGGGTTGTTCTTGATAATATTTTTATAGTTACTCTTTTAAAGTAAAAACACCACCCTTGACCTTTCCATTTGTTTTGGAAACTTAACGTCTAAGATACACTAAAAAAAAAAAGCTCTCTAAATGTCTTTAAAATTACATTACCTGTAGCATGGATTTGTTTGATGCATATGTGTGCAGCATCTCCTCTGAGTCTTCTCCAACTCCCACTTACATTGATTGGATCTCATGGAAGATGGCTTCAGTCTTTCAGTATCTCCCTTTCCCTCTTTCTATCCTTCCCCTTTCCCTCTCTGTCTCCCCCTTCAGGAATAATCCTGAGGATTCTGGTATATAGTACTGTTAACTCATAAACACTCAACACTGTGCTTCTTATTAATAATCATCCCATATACATCAATTAGAACATTAAGTATAAAGGGTTTCTCCCAGAAGTCTAGGGAAAATTTTACCACTAAAAGATGCAGAATACAGGGGGAGATGTGACAAGAACTTAAAGGATAAGAGTAATGAGGGAAATATATAGGGAAGTGTGTGTATGTGTGTATGTGTGTGTGTATGTGTGCATGTGCACATATGTGTGTAGGGGGGTGAAGGTAGAAGCAAAGAAAGAAAAGAAAAGAAAACAAAACAAAAAACCTCTGTCCTCCACTACCAAATCATTTTCTCCCAAGAGATTGACTACAGATCTGGAACTGGATTCCCCCCAAGCTGTAAATCTTCTACTGCTAGACAAACAGATTCCAAAATGGCTTACTAATTAGGGTAGGGATATAACCCTACCTTGACATTTGGATTAGGTCCAGAGGATTTTTTCTGACTTCTTATATTCCTTTGTCAGAGGATTTTAATACTTAAGTGGTAGACAAAACAGATACAACCATAGTTGTGATTCTACTGTCCCCACCACTGACAATCAAACAATAGAATATCTACTCCATTTTGCATCTGTTTGTTCTTTTGCTCCCACATTAATTTACAAATAGGGGGCATTTCCAATCATCCTAATTTATGTCTTACCACTGTAACAAAATGGCTCCAAAGGAAAAAGTGAGACTAGTGACTTTGCACATCCCTTCCTCACTTAAATGCAATTCATTTGCAAGTCACAGAATCACCTTCCTGATGCCATGGTCCTCTTCCAGGATGAAGGACAAAGAATATATGAGTACTCTGAGCTACCCTGTTGTGGACCCAACTGGCCAGTACTAGTTGGCCAACACAATTTCCTCCCTTCCTCCCTTCCTCCCTTCCTTCCTTACTTCCTCCCTCCCTCCCTCCCTCCCTCCCTTCCTTCCTTCCTTCCTTCCTTCCTTCCTTCCTTCCTTCCTTCCTTCCTTCCTTCCTTCCTTCCTTCCTTTCAGGGTTTTAAACCCAATTCACTCTTGATTAGGCAATAATAGATCCCAGCCTGAGTCTCACTTGGTCATTATTTGGATTCTGATGGCTCAGAGTGAGTATAAATATCAATT
>JAQQSW010012896.1:0-12433 GCA_028646575.1 Pseudocheirus occidentalis
ATAAATGTGGTAACTGTGCCTCCAGTGCAGCTGATCTGCTCTCCTGCAGCCGAGGTTCCCCGCCCGATGCCCCAGGGCCTGAGCCGGCCGGGGTTTCAGCCAAGGCTCCCAGACTGCTGCGAAGAGCACCGCCTGCTGTGCTGCCCGTAGTGCTTTCTGTCTTGTGGAGAGTTTTGGAGCTTGAAAATCTGTTTAGCGTCCCATTTCATGAGTTTTTTAGCGTGTTTGTGTGGGAGCTGCGGTGCTTTGCTGCTTCTAAGCCGCCATCTTGGCTCCGCCCCCCTGCCTTCCTGTTCTTTCCCACCATTGTAACAGTTATCCTTTGCCTCTTCTATATGAGATAACCCCATTCCATCTCTCCCTGTCTCCTCTCATTATATTCCACACTCACCTCTCAATTTCACCTTTTTAAAATGTCATCCCTTCCTATTCAATTGATCCTGTGCCTTCTGTATACCTGTACACACACTCTCATATATATTCATATGCACATATATCCTCCTGTATAGACATATGTGTATATAGAAAAAAAAATATATATATATATATACATATATATGTATATACATATTCCCTTTAACTATTCTCATACTGAAAAAAGTTTCATAAGTTACAATGATCATTTTTCCATGTAGGCAAGTAAATAATTCAACACTGATAAGATCCTCATGATTTCTTTTCCATGTTACCTTCTCATGCTTCTTACATTTGAATGTCAAACTTTTTATTCAGCTCTTTTTTTTTTCATCAAGAATGCTTGAAAGTCCTCCACCTCATTCAATGACCATATTTTCCCCTAGAACATCATACTCAATTTTGCTGGATAGGTGATTCTTGGTTTTAATCCTAGCTCCTTTGATCTCCAGAATATTATATTCCAAGCCCTTCAATCACTTAATGTAGAAGCTGCTAGATCCTGTGTTATCCTGACTGTGTTTCTGCAGCATTCAAATTGTTTCTTCTTGGCCACTTGTAATATTTTCTCCTTGATCTAGGAACTCCGGAACTTGGCTATAATATTCCTAGGAGTTTTCTTTTTGGGATCTTTTTCAAAAGGAGATAGGTGAATTCTTTCCATTTCTATTTTGGTTCTAAAATATCTGCTTCTAAAATATCAGGGCAATTTTCCTTGAGAATTTCTTGAAGGATGATTTCTAGGTTCTTTTTTTTTATCATGGCTTACCGGTAGTCCAATAATTTTTAAATTGTCCCTCCTGGATTTTTTTTTCCAGGTCAGTGTTTTCTTTATTTTCAATGAGATATGTCACATTGCCTCTTATTTTTTCATTTGTTTGGATCTGTTAGTAGTATCTTGATTTCTCATAAAGTCATTTGCTTCCATTTGCTTCAATCTAATTCTGAAGGAATTATTCTCTTCAGTGAACTTTTGAAATTCTTTTTTTTTCCATCTGGCATATTCAGCTTTTTAAGGCAGTCTCCTCATTGGCTTTTTGGGCCTCTTTTGCCATTTGAGCTACTCTATTTTTAACGTGTTATTTTCTTCAGTCAGGTTGTTGTCTCTCTTTTCATGGTTTTCTTGCATCATTCTCATTTCTCTTCCCAATTTTTCTTCTACTTCTCTTATTTGGTTTTCAAAATCCTTCTTAAGATCCTCTATGGCCTGTAAGCAGTTTATATTTTTCTTGGAAGCTCTTGGTGCAGGAGTTCTGACTGTGTTGTCTTTCTCCTTTTCCATGTTTTGATCCTTTTTGTCCCCAAAAAAGGAATCTAAATTTGGATTGCTGTGCTTGCTTTGCTTCTTTTGCCTGCTCATTTTGCCAGTCAATTAACTTGACTTTTGAGTTCTTTGATGCACTAGTACTCTGCTTCCAGAGGGGAGAGCTTTGTCCTAAATTGCTGAGGTTTTTGCAGCTGCTGGAGGTATTAGTAGACTGCTGTCTCTACAGCCCCCAACAGCTTTGGCTCACTGGTCACACACCTCAGGACTACCACCCAAGACCATGATCCTGATCTAGGCAGGTTAAGGCAAGAGCACTTAATCTCTGAATGGATGCTTGGCCCCCCTGCAATCTGCAGGCTTGGAGCTCTGAAGCAGCCATGTGGAGGTGGCAGGCTGCCACTTTCACTGCTTCTGGCTCTGGGACCAGAGGGCCAGACCCACTCCTCTACCCCCTCTACCCCCAACTTCATCCAAGTTCCACTGACCTTTTACTTTCTCTTTGGAATTTATGGGTTGATAATTCTGGAAACGACCACATCTGCTGGTGATTCACTGTCCTGAATGCTACAGCTGTGGCTGGTCCTGGCTGCCATGGGGCTAAAACTGTAGATTCATGCTGGGCTTTGCTCTGCTCCCAGCATGCTATAACGAACCCTTTCTGTCTATCTGCTGGGCTGCCTTCAGCAGGGGATTTGTTTCTCTGTCACTTTGTGGGTTCTGGAGCTCTAAAATTTGTTTAGTCATATTTTATAGATATTTGAAGTGGTTATGGGGGGAGCAACAGAGTTTTCCTACTTCTATGCCACCATCTTGACTCTGCCCCCAGCCAGTAACTTTCTATAGCAAACATACATTCTAAAGGCTAAATAATGTGTCTCACATACATTTATTCCTATTTTTCAAACATATTTATTTGAAGTTTTGATTGATAAATATACATTTATTTAAAAGCACTAATCATTTCGTATTTGACTTTTTGTCATGTATTTTCATGAAGCATAGATACTAATGGCACAGTCATAATCATGTGTTGGTTTGTGAAATTTGTATTGTTCAAAAGAAGGGTGCATGACAAAATAATAATAGAAGAATTCTAAAGGTGTATGGTAGCTTCATACCAAAGGGATACCTGCTACTTTTAACCAGCAAGATTTTTAGGAGTAGCAGCACTTTGCAGTATATAGGTCCTATTTACATTCCATTGGAGCCATTATCCCAAGAATCAACTCCTGTGGAAGAGTATGCCCAGCAATTACCAACCAGTTTTCATCTACAAGGCAAGCAAACTAGCTTAGCTGAAGGATCAAAGCAATTTGAGAGATAAGAGATAAAAGTGTCATCATTTTTTCTTGAAAGAATAAGCATCCATTATGAGCCTACTATATGCAAGACATTATGTCAGTCTTGTTGCACATATCTCATTTGATTCTCAAAACAACCCTATAAGATAGATGCTGTTATTATTACCATATCATATCTAGGGAAATTGAGGCAGACAGGGTTTAAATGACTTGCCCAGGGTTCCACAGCTCGTTAATGTCTGAGACTGAATTTGAATTTCAGACCCATTGTTCTATCCACTGCATCACCTATTTGCCACCTTGACCACCATGTTCACTCAAACAACAGTGGAGAGAGCTAAAGGCCCTGGTTCCTAAAACCTTGTTAATAATAGTGTCCCTGTTTCAAGCCCAGGCTCCACAGCCAGTGTTAAGGGGAACAACTGCTGTGGAGTGGTGGCCCATTTTTCATTATACCGTGAATATTAATTTCTGCCATCTAACACATAAAATTTAACACCACTAGTGTAATGATACTGAGATTTAAAGATCTTCCATGCCCCTTGAACTTGCTGATGTAGCAGGAAGGGATGGAGCAAGAGAACACTGGAACCAAGCTACCATCCATGCTGGTGACTCGTGATAGCAGCAGTGGTGGCGGTGGCGGTGGCAGCAGTGGCAGCAGCAGCAGCGCGAAATCCTTTTTTCTTTGAGCCAGTCAGAATCTCTGCTAATGACTCTTGCTGAGGACTGCCAGGGAGGAGAACTGCAGAGGGGCTGGAGCTGCTGGACACAAAGCTGCCTGAATGCTGAGCAGTTGCTGTGATTGAGGAGAGGAGGACCTTTGCCTGAGGTTGCCTGTCCTGTTTTGAAGGCTTCAGAATGTGGCTATTTACTACTTTAGCTAAATGTGCCAACTTCATAACTACTGTGTTGGCTTTGACTTTCTGGTTTTGGGACTCAGTCTTTGGGTACTTGAGTAAATGCTCTGACTATATTTCTCATGTAGAGAGCCTGTTACATTTTGTGATTAATAACCATATTAGCATACTTATAGTTACTGTAGGCTTTGTGAATGCTGCATTGCTGATACAGCTAGCTACCATCTGGTCATGGAAAATCAAGAGCCCCAGAAGTGGCAACATCTCCCAACAATAAACCATTGATTTTGCTTCCATCCCAAACTTGCCAGCCAACATTTGGGGAAGCAAACTCAGAGGAAACGTGGCCTGGCACTGAAGCCTCTGCCTCCTTCAAATTACAATGACAGACACTTCTTACTAATGGAACTTCTAATGGATCAACATTATAAATGGATATAATTTTATTAGTAGGAATGCCATCAAAGAGGAAGTATTCTCATCTGCTTTGCTGTTGCATTCTAAATACTAAGAGACTATTCCATTCAACTTTCAACTGATTTCTCTCATATGTCTCATCTACTGCATTAAAATGTGAACTCTTGGGGTCACTTTCAGTTTCAAGCTGTCATCACTGATTGTTTACTGTCCTCCAATCCCAGACCACCTATGGGTAGAAGAGCAAAGCAATTTCTTGATCTCATGACTTCCTCTCCTACCATGAAAACAGCTCTCCAACAGATTTAAAGATACTTTACTTTGTAGGACTACAAGAGACTGCATTATATAAAACTTGGAAGAGGGTGAGCACAGTAATTGGATGAAATGCTTAAAAGTCTATGATTTACAGAGATTCAAATCCTGTTCCTTAATCACCTGGGGGTACTTCCTACTCTTCTTACCTCTTTGTTTCCATCAGCTTCTCAGCTGAGTTTAACATTGATCCAGTTATCTGTCTATTGGTTATGCTGTTCTCTGTCAACTTCTAGAGTCTGATTCCTCAGCCCTCACTATAGCATAAGAATGTTGCCTCACTATACTTCCTCCCATCTTGGCTTAAAGGAGTGTTTTCCCTTATATTGTTTGCTTACTTGTGTCACCTCAACCTTAATCCACCTGCTAAATTCTAAGACCCCCATTCCTGCTGCTGAAGGAGTGAGCCTTCCCTGCCAAAGTAACCTCTCCTGCATTTCTGGATCTTGAAACACCTTACTTTGTCTTTCACACTTTCGCATTTTGCTCCCAGTTGCTTGCTTTGTTACACAGCCTTTTGTTCTTTTTTTGTTCTTGGGAGCAGATTATAGAGAACAGAATTTTCACTAGTTCAATCCTTAATAAGAGAAATTCGCCTATACCAGGGTAACTTTAGCATTTTTCTGGACTTTTCTCTCCATATTTCTATTTCATGGCTATTTTCTTCCAAGTTATCTTGCTTTCTCTTCCTGAAATTCAGCTCCCAGGTGGTGCTGCCCCAAACTGTTCCACATTGGCTAAACTGAACTGACAGAACAATCCAACTACAAATAGACATTGGACATTTTTTTCCCTAAAGTTAGTCCTCAGCAAGTGATCCGATAACCCAGTGGTTCTCAACCTTCCTAATGCCATGACCCTTTAATACAGTTTCTCATATTGTGGTGACCCCCCAAAATAAAATTATTTTCGTTGGTACTTCATAACTGTAATTTTGCTACTGTTATGAATCATAATGTCAATATCTGATATGCAGGATGTATTTTCATTGTTACAAATTGAACATAACCCACAGGTTGAGAACTGTTGTATAACCTTATCTTAACTTATTGATTCCACTTGAGTCCATTAGAGATATAGCCTAGTATACCAGATAGAATGCTGGACTGCAAGATAAGAATTTTTGAATTCTGTCTTAAAACGCTAACTATCTGTGTGACCCTTAGCACATCACCAAACCTCTCTTTGTCTCATTTTCTTTATCTGTAAAGTGAGAGGCTTGGAACTGATGACCTCTGAGGTCTTTCACATCTCTAAATGTATGGTCCTATGATCTTTTCCTAGTTATAGGGGATTAAAACTTTGGAAACTGCCTGGTATGATATTACTTACAATACTAATTACATATTCTTTCTAAACTCTCTCCTCCTTTAATTGAGTGCAAAATATTTACTATAGAGGACACAGGGGGGAAAAAAAAGACAGGTATAAGTAATAGCTAGGAAGTATGGTTAAGATTTAGGCAGGATAGGAGCAGAGCCAAGATGGCAGAGAAAAGACTGCAAGAATTCACTTTAGCTCTCCCCAAAACCTCTTCAAGGAACTTTAAACAATGCTTCAAAACAAATTCTTTTGACCCACAGAAGCACAGGGTGAAACACTTTTCCAGCCCGAGACAACTTAGCCACTTGGCAGGAAAGGCCTGTTACACGAGGATGAGAATGGAGTACAAGCTATTTCAGCACTAATTGCACCCCAGTAAACAAGCAGTAGGACTTGAGGGCAAATAAATCAGTGGTTGCATTGGTGGTTTCTAGAGAAGACTGAGGCAAACAGAAATCAAGTGACTTGCCCAGAGGAAGACAGCTCGTAAGTGTTTGAGACTAAATTTGAATTCAGGTCTTCCTGACTCTATGATACCAAATATTAACAATCTTGTAGTAATAAAATATGAAATAAATGGTGGAGTGGGTGGGTGGATCAGGAAAAATCTCATGTAGAAGATGGTCCTTGACCTATGCTTTGAAGGAAACTAGAGTTTCAAAGAGGCAGAAATGAGGAGAGAATGAATTCTAGGTATTTGGAACATGGTATATAATGGCACAGAGATGAGATGTTCAGCAAGGGATTAGTTAAGTGTAACACTGTTTGAATGGGAAGTTTTGCAAAGTACTGTTCATCTGTTATTATTATCTCTATTTTACAGAGGAAGAAGTAAAGCTGAGAGAAGTTAATTGACTTATCTAGGGTCACATAGCTAGTTAGCCTCTAAAAGAAGCCTGGAACTCAGGACTTCTATACTCCAAGTACAGAACTCTTCCAACTGCGCCATCCAGCTGCCTAAGGTAGGTCAGAGCAATATTGTAGAGTACTGTCAACAATGAGAGAAATTTGCATTTAACCCTTCTCGTAACTGAGAGGCACTAAATTTTATTGACAAAAAAGAGTTACATATACAGCTGAGCTACAATTTTTCTAATTGTCATATGGTGTATATCCACAACCATTCTCTCATTTTCTGAAGCAGGGACTTGTAGTTTGGGAGAGTCTATACACCCCACACAGTTTATGAACTTCAACGGGTGAAAATTAAATTACACCTTTGTCTTCACTAAACTCTAACTGAATTTTAGAATTTGGTTTGATTACAAACAGAAGCAACAAATATTCTAAGGAGGAGTCTATATGCAGAGGGATCATAACATAAAAAGGGACTAGAAACCCCAACTCTAGAATAAATAATTTGTGCACTTAAATAAACTTTGTATATGCCAAGTATAAGCAACAGTTATTGAATATGTCAATTTCCAGGGATATGATCTTTGAAGGAACTATTATGCATCGCTCACTACCCTCACCATTTCCTTGGATGGTGGCATCAAAAAGTCAACCAAGAGAAGCAGAAATAGGAAATTAGACAGGGGACTTTCTCCCTGGGGACTATTCTGGGGATGCATTTTTCAATCTTGACATCTAGCCAGGAGAATAGCCCCACTAGCTTTTATGAAGGTAAGATGGATGAAGATTTAGGTTAAGTTACAGAGTTTTCAGAATCATTTAAAAGAACTAGGTTAAAATAACAAAATGTATTACTTACTTAAAATCATTATAACTAACTTAATTATTTGGAAATTTTAATGTTCTCCTCACTAATGTCAAGTAGTTATATTTGGTTCCAGTTTCTTCTGTTCATTCTAAAATGTTTGTATATAACCTCCATATATTTTCCACCAAATTTAGTTATTCTACACTACTGAACTGTCCTTTTTATTGCTAATATTAATTAATGAATATCTAAGTCTAAATTAGTGATAAGAATTCCAATCAAAAGATTTAAAATTACTTAAGTCTGAAATACTTCTTTTACCATTATCAAATTTTCATTTCTTTTTTAAATAAACAAAAAATATCAAGAAATCCTGAGATATCAAATATTGCATTGTATCTAGTGCCATCAAAACATTTAGTAGTAATATCTACATATTTCAATATGGGGTTGTGCATTATTAATTTATAATGAAATAACAGCTTGATAGAACAACTATTGTGTGCTAAGATTAAAAAAATATATATCATTATTCTGCTCTGAATAGGAAGAAAGCCCATCCATTTCTTTTATTTAAAAGCCATAGAACCTTAAGCCAATTAAAACAGAACTAATAAGCCACTTCTCTGTACATATTAAATTAGTTCTGGGGGCACTGATTCCAGGAAATTTTAGGTTGCATAAAAAAATGCAACCTAATACTTCTTTTCAGTATGAGTCTTTCAACTGATAATGAGGTGCCTGACACTGAAACATCATTTTGTAAAGAAGAATGGAACTTTAATCTAAAGAAAACTTGTTCTTCATCTTCAAGTCACAGTCCGATTTTTTTTTATATTTGCCTACTACTGAAATCTAAAATTAGAAACCTGACTTTTAGCATCACTTGAAAAACACTGGCAATGAGATTAGACTTGTGGCTAGATGATCACAGACAATTTGAATGATTTCCCCTAGTCAGTAACTGGTAGGGTTCTACAAAGTCTTGCATGAGGCATTATAATCTACATTGGATCACAAAAATATAAACTTAGAACTGAATGGAAACACCAGTCTTCCTTTTCTGCCATTTCATAGATGAGGAAACAGGCCTGGGGAGTTGAAATTACTTGTCTAAACTAGTACATGAAGGGGTGAAAAAAGTTGGTCACAAAGCATTCATCCTGGGTGTTCTGAAGTCAACTCAAATTGCTCTTGAGAGTTGGGAATTAAATTTTCATTGTGTGCCTTTACACCTCAGAAAAAAATGAAGGCTATAAATCAGGATTTGGTTTATTCATATTTTGTTGATTTTCTAGATTTAGGAAAGTAATGGAGAAATTTTTAATAATTTAGGTCAAGCTTAAAAGTGTGTTGTGTACATTTTTCCCCTCAGAGAATTATTGTTAAGCACTTATCAGAACACCACTAGACTCACTCCACTAGCTTTTAAAATAAACAGTGGAACAGCAATTACCAAAACTGATAGGACATAAAAGTACATAAAACTGATTGTGAGATAAAATTTAAAAATTGGAAATAGAACCTAATATTTATAAAAATAAGTTGTTGACTAAAAGTAAACCAGTAAATGGAATCAATATTCATTAAAAGTGTTGAAAAAATTTAACAGCAGTATTGAATTTGCATCTACAACTCATTTGCTATATTCTAATGGGATAAATGATCCAAATATTTTTCAGAAGAGTAGTATAGTTCTCTCAATTGTGGAGAGAGAAAAAATGGATTTATAAACAAAAGGAAGCAATTCAGAAACCAAAACCAATTGGTTTCTCTAAAAAAATAAAATAAAATTTTGTATGAAAAGTAATCTTCACCATGAAAGAAAAAGAAGAGGGGCAGAGCCAAGATGGCAGCATAGAAGCAGCAAGGGTCAACAGCTTCCGCACAGCCACCTTAAAAACACCTAAATTAACAAATTTTGGGGCTCTAAACCCCATAAAATACAGAAAAAAAAGTCTCTCGTTGAAAGCAGTTCAGCAACAGGGGCCCATCGCAACAGGGCAGGAGCCGAGGCCAGCCCAGCCCAAAATGGGGCCTGGCACTAGGGTGGTAGGGAAAAGCCACAGCCGCAGCCAGAGTCATTCTATCACTAAAAGCTAAAAAAGTGAATCTGAATGAATTCAAGAGCAACACAACCCATTGTGAGACTGAGTGGGGCAGATTCCCAGCCCAAGAAAGTGCCTACTCGGGTCAGGGTAAGGAGAATGCTGAGCACAAGGAAGCCACACCAGTGTGGAGCAGAGAGCAGAGAACACCCAAGAAGAAGACCCAGCCAACCAGAAGACTCACCCAGCCTGAGAGGTTTGCAACCATCTCACCAGAGGACAGAGGATCATCAAACCAGGTAAGAAAAAACTCAGGGCCCACAGTAGGGTCAGCAGGGTCAGCAGGTTCTGTGGGGGCAATGTGGATGTTTAAACTTATACACCCATACTTCCAGAAGCCAAGATGGAGGAATAGAGTTTAGTGGCTTTGATCCTCCCTACCAGACCCAAAAAAGTCCAGAATTAAATGCTCCAACTAGAGTAAAATCTTGAATCAGTGGAAACAGCTTCAGGCCTGGGCACCACTGAGGAAAAGAGAAAGAAGACAATACAGAGTCTAAGCCCAGTATGTTGGAGCCAACAAGCCCTACCAAGAAAAGCCAATTAAACACAAACAACAGCTCTGACTCGGACCTTCAGCTTTAGCTGACTCTGAGACTGCTAGAGCCATAGCTCAGGGACACAGGCTCTGAAACATGAAGGAGCTAGACCACCTGACCCCCACAAGTTACTCTATATGCCTCAGGTTAACTCAGGGGATTCTTTGAGAGTCTTGGTATTGACCTCAGGCTACACACTCAGAGTTAACTGCTACCAAGCCCCTACCTCCCAGCCAGAGAAGCTTAAGACTCTGGCACCCCAGATGTGGATATCCATTCCAAAAATCCAAGACATAGGTGCTCACAATGGGGAAGAAGGAAACTGCAAAGGCTAGGACCATCAAATCTTTCTATAGTGAGCAAGAACAAACAAATTCAGAAGGCAACAGGAACTCTATATCCACACTGGAGACCACAGAAGGGAATACAAATTGGTCTCAAGCCCAAAGAGCCTTATTGGAGGATCTCAAAAGAGATGTTAAAATGAAATTAGAGAGGCAGTGACCAAATTGGAAAAAAATCTCACCGAAGAAATCAAATCTTTGAAAAGCAAAATTGGAGAACTAGGACAGGATGTCCAAAATCTAACTGGAGAAAATACCTCCCTAAAAATGAAAAATGAACATATGGAAAAGGAACTACAAAAACTAGCTGAGGAAAATAAGTCACTAAAAATTAGAATCCGACAAATTGGAGCTAAGGACTCTATGATGCAACAAGTCAGTCAAACAAAACATAAAGATTGAAAAATTGAAAGAAAGTACAAAATATCTCACTCAAATAACAACTGACCTGGAAAACAGATCCAGGACAGATAATCTAAGAATTATTGGCCTACCAGAAAGCCATGATGAAAAAACCAGCCTGGACAGCATCGTCCAAGAGATTGTTAAAGAGAACTGTCCTGAGGTCCTAGAATCAGAGGGAGAAATGGTTATTGAAAGAATCCAACAATATCCTCCTGAAAGACATTCCAAATTGAAAACTCCAAGAAATATTGTAGCCAAACTCCAGAGCTACAAAGTCAAGGAGAAAATACTGAATGCAGCTAAAAAGAAGCAATTTAAATATCATGGAAATACAGTCAGGATTACATAGGATTTGGCAGCTGCTACATTAAAAGACCGGAGGGAATGGAATGCCATATTTCATAAAGCAAAAGAGCTAGGACTGCAACCAAGGATCAACTACCCTGTAAGACTGACCATATTCTTTCAGGCAAAGAAGTGGTCATTTAATGAAATAAAGGACTTCCAGACTTTCCTGATGAAAAAGTCTGAGCTCAATGGAAAATTTGATCTCCACTTACAGGATGCAAGAAAGACATAAAAAAGCAAACTAGGAAAACATGCACTCACATATACATATACACATACAGATGCTCACACATGCACATAACTTGGGACTCAATAAAAGCAAACTGTGTATACTCCTTTATGAGAAGCAGATACCTGTAAATACTGAAATCTGTATAAATATTGTGACACTTAAAAGGGATGTACACAGAAAGAGGGTGTGTGTAGAAGCAAACTAATCTGAAGATTTTAAAAAAATGTATTAAGGGGAAGAAAGGGATTGCAAGGGGAGAAAAGGAAAAGTAGAGGCAGAAGATGGTAAATTATGCCACAAGAAGATGCATAAAAACCATACTAAAGTGGAGGGGTGGGACAGAAGGAGATGAGCATCATATGATTTTTACTCCCATTGGTTCTAATTTAAAGTCAGATCACTACAAATGGCTAAGTTTAGATTCTAACACAAAAAGACACAAAAATTCATTACAATAGAGGGAAAAGAGGGATGGAGAGGAGCAATATATGAAATGTACTAGCATTGATTTAGGTTCAATGAGGGAATAACATACTCTCTTAAGAATAAAATTCTATTGTACCCTACAGGCAGTAGGAGGGATAAGGGGGGAGAGGTGTAAGAAGGGGAGCGTATTCAGTAGAGGGGGAAGAGTAGCAAGGGGGAAGGGTAGTAAAGAGGGGAGAACATGGGGAGGGAATATGGAGGGAGGGGGTGGTTAAAAGGAAAATTCTTAAGGAGGGAAAGGGAAAAGGAAGACATAAAGATATAAACAGGGGAGGGAATAAGATGGAGGCAGTCACAGATAGTAATCATAACTGTGAATGTGAATGGGATAAACTCTCTCATAAAACAGGCAGATAGCAGAATGGATTAAAAACCACAATCCTACAATATGCTCTCTACAAGAAACACATC
>JAQQSW010012897.1:0-12433 GCA_028646575.1 Pseudocheirus occidentalis
AATATTTAAGTGTTAAGCTGGTTTCTCCCTTAGTGAAACCAGCTGATTCTTCTTTTGTTCCTTGTTCTAAATATTGTGTCTTTCTGAAATAAGATATAATATACAGACTTTCCTTGTTCTGAAGATTGTATATAATATTGTGAACTGTTGAAACTGTGAACATTGTACTGAATAAAGATTTGTAATGGAATAAACAGAGTGTTCACTAATACTGTGTAATCTGAATCTTAAAAGCTCTTCACAGTAGCATTCTCTCAGGAATCTACTGCTGATTGGCTTTACAGGCCATTCCAAAAAAAACAAGCTTCTCACCACAGGTTTCACGTGACCACCAAATCAGGGAACATTCTCAGAGCCACTTAAGCAAAGGGGCTAGGGGCAGGAAAGAGCTTCAGATTCCCATTACAGTATTCATAGGCATATACACCCTCCTATATAGACACATGTGTACATATATGTATATACATACATGTGTGCATATATACATACATATACATACATACATATTCTTCCTCTACTTCACTTACTTAATTTCCAAAATCCTTTTTAAGCTCCATGGTCTGCAACCAATTCAAGTTGAGGAGTCTTGGTCCCGATCAGTTATGCATTTGGCATGCATTTCTAATGAAATCAATATTCTCAGGAGCTCAAATATTTTTCCTGAGTTATTTCATATTTCACTTATCATATTTCTAATGCTATAATTTGTAAGTTCTCACCAGTGTGCTTTCCATCATGATTTTTTGCTGATATCAATTTCCCAGTCATATTTTACTAAATTTTTGAAAGAGGTATTTGGTAAGGTAGTTTGTAAGAAAATTTGATATGATATTGCCCTCCCTACTCCCATATCTGTGATATCCTCTTTGGCTAACAGTTATAGGGCTAAGTACATAGGTGGTAAAGGAGTAAGTCAGGGGTCCTAGAAATTCTTTTGATGGTGTTCTCAGAATGTTGCTCTTAGGTAAGGTTATCATTTCGGCTCTAATGTTTATCTCCGTGTCAATTACTACTTGGAAATGATTCTGGGCATTTTCAAGGTTTTCTATGTCAAAATAACAATAGCTTATATTTATAAAGCACTACTCCACCCTTTTTACAAATCTGCCACAGTACTATGAAGAAGATAATATAATATTATCCACATTTTTAGAGTTGAAAATTGAGACTAAGAACCTTTTCCTCAGTCGAACTGTTGATAAAGGATTGACTGGCAACTTAAATTCAGGACTTCTGCCTCCAGATCCCATGTGTGTCCCATGATACCACAATCTTTCTCAAAGGGGTAGCTAACAAGGTTTTGTTTGTTTCTGTTTTCAACATCCTCAACACCAAGGAGTCATCTAGGGAATAAAGGAAGACTAGAAAACTTAGAAGTTTCAGTATTTTGCATAGTAAGTGGAGCAGCTTGGGAAGCATAAGCATTTATAAAATATATGCTTTCCCCAACAGATATGAAGAGAGTTTTTGCTTTTTCCCCTTGCATAAATGTGTCGACTCTGCTTGGTAAGGTGCTGACATTTGCCATGTGACCAAAAATTATTTGGGGCAATTTTCAAGTAAGAACTTGAATGTCCTCCTCTTTCTCTTGATTGCTGTGTGAACTTGAGAGAGAAAAGTCATCGACACATTTTAATTGGCATGTGCAGGGCTCAGAGCTGAACATTTTCATAGTCTCAAAACACCTTTGAGGAAATCATCTCACAGGAAAGAAAGTTGGGCTTGAAATCAGAAGGAGGGAAGGGGAAGAGAAAAAACATTTAGTAAGTGCCTACCATGTATCAGGCACTGTGCTAAGCACTTTACAATATTTTCTCATTTGTTCTTCACCATAACTCTGGAAGGCAGGTATTATTATTATTATTCCCATTTTATAGTTGAGAAAATAGAGGCAAACTGAGGTTAAGTGACTTGTCTAGGGTGACACAGATAGTAAGGATCCTAACTTGAACTTAGGTGTCCCTGAACTTAGGGCCACTGCCCTGTTCATTGCAAATCTTTGCTGTCTATAAAGAGAACTAGATTTTAGTTCCTGCCTTGCTACTTATTAATTGAAACAGGTCACAACTTCTCTGGGCATTAGTTTTTTCACCTATAAAATGGAGATCTTGGATTATGATGGTCTAGGAAGCTGAAAGGTTCAGCAGATAGAGCACAGAACTTGGATTCAGGAGGATATGAGGTCAAATCTGGCCTCAGATACCTACTAGTTGTGTAACCCTGAGGAACTTCAAGACTCTTTGCCCTAGTTTCCTCATCTGTGAAATGAACAGAAGAAGGAAATGGCAAACTACTCCAGTATCTTTGCTAAGAAAACCCCATGGACAACAAAATGTATGCTTTAATATGAGTTATTTGATTGTTTTTGGTTTAACCTTGGAATGATTTTGCATACCAGAATTTCTTTTAAGGAAATTCACTAAGGAAAATACATTCTACATAGACCTACATCTACATAGGATCATGTAGTCATATAGAATCAGACGTGACTGAATGACTAAACAAAAACAACAATGTTCTTTCAACTCTAACTCGATTACCTTTTTTTCATCTCTGTGTCAGAATCCCTTGCTCCAATATAGACTGCCTGTGTAGTCACATAAGCCACTTTACATTTGTTTGTGTTAGTCACTTCATCTCTAAAAAGGATTATAATATATAAGATCTTAACTTAAAGGATGAGATCCAAGTTATAATAAGGAAAATTTTTTATAAACCTCTTCACCAGAGCCATCTTGCCTTTCAATTTTCCACTATCCTACTTCTTTTTACCTGGAAAATAATCCTCTGAACACGACCTCTAGAAACTATGCCCTGTTCCATGAAGGAATTAATTCACTCATTTTGAGGTCTTTGTATTTTAGTTGGTGAGCAAATGAGTGCAAACATACCTAGACTACACTATCTAGCCCATTCTGGACCAGCCCATGCTTCACTTTCCATCTAGCTATCTACTGGGACCATCTTGCCATCTGGCTGGCTTGGTATACATACACCCCACCCCAAGTTTGCAGTGATCAAATATAGGGATCAAATCAATATTGCCATTGTTTCTGGAATAAACACAATGATTACTTGATCTTGGGAAAGCAGTTAAAATTCTCAGTGTCCCAGGCATTTCTCTAAGACCATAGATTGCAGAAGTGATATTTATTTGTCTTAACAAATTTCCTTAAAAGAAATTCTGGTATGCAAAGGCAAGGTTAGACCAAAACAAACACATAACTTATATTAAGTATTTCACAGTGTTGTTTTTAGAATTAAATAAGCTAATTATGACAGAAAATTCCATGCTATTAAGAACTATGAAATATAATTCATTAGCATTCATATGAGTATTAGTATCAGTAGTGGTATTTTTTTAATAAGAACAATCAGATTCATTTCTATTACTCCTTACCTGCCATGAGGAGAAGAATGAGGCAGGGCTGAGGATGTTTGGGTTTGTTGGATGACTGCCTCCCATATACTCATCAGTGCAAATAGTGCATTCCTCAGCATCTCGCCAGTCCCAGTAGGGAATAGTGAAGTTTACATCCCCTGTGAGTTTCTGGATCTCTTGTTCCCATAGCAGGAGGAAGAATCTGTGCCAAGGAAGGAAACCTGGAGCTTCATGGGCAAAATCAACGTCTCTCCAGACACTGGAGCCCCCAAGCAGTGTGTCTCGGGACACATAATAATGCATCCAGACAAAGAGGTCATAAATGTTTATGTCCTTAAACATGGGGGTTGAACCATTGTTCATTTGGGCATAGGTGCTGGTAGGGATGACATAATCTGAACTAATAGTATGCTTAGCCAAATTGAGATAGGCAAGCAACTTGTTCTTCTCAGGTGTGCTCAAGTCAAAGATGTTTCTTCTTAGGAGCAGTCTCCTCTCCAGGCAGTTTGGCCCTAAGAATCCAAATTTGCAGTCACCACAGTTGAATCCCATAAAGTTGCCAGAACACTGGCAGGTCCGGTTGTAAAAGACAGAGGGCCATTCTTCCCGGTCGTCCACCCTGGAAAAAGGAAACTGGGGTCCCTGTGGAGCCCTGGAAAGGCGGATCTCCTGACAGGAGCCTCGGCCTGACAGTTGGCCGCAAGGAGAGCCATCTCCACTCCATGTTGGGCAGCATTCCTTCTCTACAAGGTTCTTGGATGAGACACAGGCTCTGGGAAACTGTCCCAAAGAGCCCTGAAAAATACACAGCAAATAACACAGAGGTACCAGCCGCATTCTTCCCCTGACCCTCCACAAATTCCTTCTTAGCTAGTTAATTGGTTTCCTTTCCAACTCCCTGATAGCCTCTAATCATCACATGCATTGGCTGAAACCTAAATAGTATCTCCCCCCACCTCCAACTTCAAACACTTCCAGTCTTTGTCTTAAGCTCTCATCTTCTGCCCAGCACATGACTGCTTTTCTCGGGAATGGGAGGATAGCCCACATAGGCAAAATTATTTTTTTAAAGTGACACACTTCACTATCAAAGCAACCTTGGAGTTTGTGAATTGATTCATTAATGATTAATTAGGACAAATCTTTTTAATCATATTATTTTGTTGATTTAAATAAATAGTCAAGAGATTACGTATTTAGGGCTAACAGGTATCTTGAAAGTCATCAATCCCATTATTATACGGATGAAGAAACAGGCTCACATTAATAAACTGATTTCCTCATGATCACATTAAGTATTATGTATGTACTCAAAGGTTATATGGTAAAAGGGAAGGCATGTAGCACAGTGAAAAGATAATAGGATTTGGAGCCAGAAAACTTGGATTTACATTGCTGGCTCTGCCATTAGTCACTTGACTTTTTTAGATTTTAGCTTTATCATATGCAAATGAGTAGGATGAACTATATGGTTCCTAGGGATTTCAAACTCTAAATTTATGGTCGTATATGACTATAGACAGAGAGAGGACTTGAATGTGGGTCCTCAGCTGTCAGTGTTGTAACACTGACAGTCCAATCAATAAATAAATCCACCAGCATTTATTAAGCACTTATTACATACCAGGCTTTGTGCTAAGCATGGGGTGAATTTGAATCAAAATTGACTCTACAAATCAGAATTCAGGTTGGATTATGACATTAGCAGAGTAAAACAGGAAGCACTAAATAAAATGTCAGGTTATTCCTAAAGGCCAGGCAAGTTTGAATGAGATTCATTTTCAATTATAAAAAGGGCCTACCATATTGCTTTGTCAGTCAATATTTAAGGTGTTCCTACTATGTGCCAGAATTTTAAAGGATTATACGTTTACAATCCATGATCACCAGCCCTCAAGGCACATATAGTCCAGTAGGGGAAACAAGGTACATGCAGATCAAGCATCTGGAATTTCATTGGTGAAAGTTCCCACAATAAGGCACATCACAATTCACCTGTAACTTACTAAACAGATCTTAGAGAGTTTCTTGGAAACCATGACACTAAGTCATTTACTCATCTTTCTATTGCTAGCATATGTCAAACATAAGCCTTAAACTCTGGTTTCTTGACTTGAAGTTCAATACTCTTTTCACTAAGTTACTTGGCCTTCCCCAAGCAAATGAAAAGAAAACAGTTGAGAATTATAATTTCATAACAGATAGAGTAGAAATAAAGGCCTATATTCAGATTTTGTCTCTAACCCATATATCTGTGTGGTTATGGAAAAATCAGTTACCCTCTCAGTTCTCCCAGAAAATTCTCTGAGATACACACACACACACACACACACACACACAGAGAGAGAAAGAGAGAAAGAGAGAGAGAGAGAGAGAGAGAGAGAGAGAGAGAGAGAGAGAATAGAAAAATGATATAAAAAATTGAAATTGATACCAGAGAAGTTCAGAGGAGGGAGCAATGCAAGAAGTCAGGGTGAGAAGTGTTTTCTACTCATGGGTTATTTCAACAAAAAAGCAGAGTTTGAGTTACATCTTTGAGGATAAGGAGAATTTGGATGCTTGGAAGAAGGGAAAGGTTATCTCTGGAAAGGAGAAAGTCTTGAGTAAAGGTTTAAGTGTAGGGGAAAATGAATAAATTATGTAGGGCTCATAAAAGAGTGTTCTAGGACATAAGTCTAGAAAAGAAGGGTAGGGCCAGATTGTGTTGGGCTTTGATTTCCAAATTAAGAAGTCTGAGTATTGTCCTGTTGGCAATGGAGAATCACTGAGTATTTTGGAATATGTGGATAATAGAACAAAAATGATCTGTGAACAAAGGACATTTCCCTGATATACCTTTCTTTTTTAGCCCCTTTGCACTCCTTCACTTGAAAGTCTTCTGGCCTCCTGAGCTTGAAGAATCCCTGAGGAATAAGACTGAGTGTAAACAAAACATCTCTTTCTTTGTTGAGGATAGTAAAGTTGAGAAATTGATTCATTTACTCAAAATGGTGAAGATGGATGGATTTTAGAGATGGAAGAAATATTAGAAATCATCTAATCCAATCTCCTTTTTTTACAGATGAGGTAACTGAGAACCAACGAGGTAAATTGCCTTGTGACAGATAGTATGCACTTGCTAGTCTTAAGGTCTCAGGACCGGAGATCTTACGTGTCCAAATATCATTTAAGTTCATATTTTCATCCCCAAAGAGACATTTCTCTTTTATTCTTTTTCTTTATTAACTACAAAACAAAACATACCTTAAATACTGAAATATAGTTCTTCTGCATCTTTAATCTATTTCCTGTATGCAGGAGGGCACATATATACATGCATGCAGATGTATGTACATGCATTTAGGATTAAAGGGTATCAGCAAAACTTTTATTTTGAGAAGATGGTCTGACTGAAGATCCTCTGCTTTTGCTTTGATGGTGAATGTTCTCTAGGATAGCCCACTATGACACTCTTTAAAAAAAAACTATTTGTTCTGGCCTTAGACAAGCTGCATGTTCCCATCTATTCAGTTATCCTGAGATGCTGACTGCATTATGACAGAAACAGAGGCTGAAAAGTCAGTGGATCTTGGGAGCTGCTGAGGGTGGGTAATAGACAATATTTTAAAGTATGGGGGTGGGGGAAAAAGGCCATTAAAATAGAAATGCTGCCTCTGGCTGGGATCAGAAAGTCATCACAAGGTTTCCCTGAAGAGCACGAGGAGGTTTAATCTTTTTTTTTTCCTCCCCTGTTTGAGAACTGCAAAAAAGATTATCACAAGGTTTCTTTACCCTAGGGGTCTCTGGTTTGTATTACTTAGAGCCACATGCTGTCTTCCGTAATTCTATTTCATTTATTAGGGACAGAACTCAATTTCTCAAGTTCCCTTTAATTGATAATTTTATCCTGACAGTTGCCCACCTATCAGGGCTTCTAATGACATTTGGATCAAGGGTGAAATAACGTAAAAAAAGCCTTTACAATGGCACCTGAGTTGTTGTTACTGCTTCTTCTTTGGCTATTTTTATTTTTAGTTCATATTATTTCAAAGAACAGACTTAAAAGAATAATGACTCCTTGGGCCTAGGTTAAGGGAATCTGAATTTGTATTCTGACTCTACTACTTACTAGATATGTGACCAGAGCCAAATCAATGTATTCTACTAACAACTGACATTAATTTAGTAATGAATTAGGGAATTAATTTGTTTTAAAAAAGCACCTACCATATGCAAAAGCCACGTGATAAAAAGACTTAAGGAAATAGGTTAGAATGGTATATCTGTCTTTAAACAGTTTATAATCTATTGGGCATGGTAGTTCACATGCATAGATTACTTTATTTATTTTTTTAGGACACGACCAATATGTTTATTTATTTTGCTTGTTATTTGTAGTGTGGTTAATTACTGAGTAATGTGAAGTACAAAAAACAACAACAAAGCCCCAACTCAACCTAAACCAATGAAGAATCTCAATGGAACATTTTAAAATATGGAGAACTAAGTAAGTTCAGAAAGCAACAACAATTCCATTCCTATCATGTTAAATGCATGAACCTGAAAGTTTGGCTACAGGAATCAAACAGGCTAGGTGACATGTAAATTCATATTGCTTATTCCCTCAAAGCTAGCTGAATACATGCGTGTATGGAGCCAGATACAATCTGACTGCCTAAACACAAGAATGAGAAGGCTTAAATAAATTTTAGAATCATTCCAAATCAGGGTGACTATGTCACTCAAATTTATGATCTCCATAAATGTTTAACAATTATATGAGAAAGGAATTTTCTTAACTGAATAGGTGGTAAAATATAACAAAATAAGAGATTTGACAAAGTGTCAATTGAAATTATTACCCAGGATATTTGGGATTTTTTTACCCTTAACATACCAAAACACACACAGAATATGTCCAAAAAATATTAAGATAAGGAAAAGTTCAATTACTCAAGGTAGGGCCTCGGGTTTTTGTTTTTTTGTTTTTTGCTTTTTATTTTGGAGGAGAGAGGGCAAGGCAATTGGTGTAAAGTGATTTGCCCAAGGTGACATGGCTAATGAATATCTGAGGCTGGATTTTAACTCACATCCTCCTGACTCCAGGGCCACTGAATTCACTGCACCACCTAGCCACCCCATGCCTCATGTTTGAACAAAGAAGCTATTGAATCCAGGCTCTTCTTCTGGTTGATTAGTTAAGGTACTGGCCCTTATTAAGGTTATTAAATTGATATTAAAAGATTATCATTTCCTTATTTTGGTCAAAGGCAAGCTGGAAGGCTTTACCTGTAGACAAAAGAAGGTATGGAAAAAATCTCACTCTTTCTGGAGTGGGGAGTGTCCTAAAAATCCTTATTTAGATATTTGGGTTTTTCCCAACCTCTTTCTAAAATAGAGGGCATAAAGATAAGGTCAAATTCTTTGTCAGACAGAGTCTGCCTCATGGGGTAAGTGAGGAGATGCGAGGAGGAGTTGCTTTTTCCCTGGTTGGACATCCCCAGAAATGGGCAGTCACTGCAGGGCAATTGCAAACTAACAAAGGAGCAGTTTGCAAAGGGGATCATAGTTGGGAGCATAATGGGAATATATTTTCTTCGGTATTTTGGGGGCCCTCATTAGCAAGCTGTTGACTTGTTTTTCATGATTTTCTTGCAACAATCTCATTTCTCTTCCCAATTTTTCCTCTACTTCTCTTACTTGATTTAAAATCCTTCTTAAGATCCTCCATGGCCTGTGACCAATTAATATTTTTCTTGGAGGCTTTTGATGCAGGAGTTTTGACTATGTTTTCTTCTTCTGGTTCTATGTTTTGATCCTCTTTGTCACACACACAAAAAAGATTCTAGAGTCTGATATCTCTTCCTCTGTTTGCTCATCTTGCCAGCCGAATACTTGACTTTTGAGCTCTTTGCCGCAGTAGAACTCTGCTTCCAGAGTGGATAGTGCTGTGTACCAAATTTCTGGGGGTTTGTGTAGCTGTTGTCAGATCTTCTTCTAGGAACCTGCCTCAGAACTATGAGGTAGACTGCCTCTCCACAGCCTCAACAAGCACTCCTCAGCACAGGACCTTCACCCAAGATTGCAATCCAGATCCAAGCAGGGCAAATCAAGAGAATCCTGCCTCAGCACCAGCACAGAAATCCCTGCAATTGCCCTCTGGTCAGTTGCTTGGTCCCACCACCATCTGTGAGCCCAGAACTCAGGAAACATCTGCTGCCACCTCTGTCATCCCAGGGGCAGGGAAAGCATCATGCTCTTCTCTCACCCAGTTCCAACAGTTTTTATTTTATCTTTGATGTTGATGGGTTGAGGAGTCTGGAAACCACCACAGCTGCTGGTGATTCACTCTCTGGAAGTTTGCTCTGCCTGCCACCAGTCAGACCACCCCAGGCCAGAACACTGCAGCTCACACGAAACTGGGCCTGGCTCCCAGAGCACTGTGGTAGACCCTTCCTGTCAGCCTGTTGGCCTGCCTTCAGTGGGAGATTTTTTTCTCTCTGTCACTTTGTGGGTTCTGTAGCACTAAAATTTGTTTAGAGTCATTTTTTTACATGTTTTGGAAGTAATTGGAGTGGGAGATCACACCAAGTTGGTGCTTTTACTCTGCCATCTTGGCCTTGCCCCAAAGTTTGTTAATTCTTCTTTAATCATACTCATTCTGGAAGAGACACTTCAGGATTTGAATCTTATACAAAAAAATAGGTTTAAACATGAATCTATCTCTTACAAAGGTCATGGAACAACTACAAATTTAGACCAAAACAGCAAGATCTTTTCTGTCTTATATCTCTTTACATTAATTCAGCAATAAATTATCTTGCAAATAAAAATTTAGTAGGCCCTCTAAAAGTTCACACAAGATTAAAAAAATTCTTCTAAGGTTATTTCCTCTACTTTAAAAACAGCTTAAAATTTATCCTGATGTTAAGAGAAACAATTGCTAAACTTTTATGAAGAACATTTGTTGGAAAGTTTTAAAATGATAGCTATCTCTTTTTTCCTCCTTAAAGCAAAAATAAATTTTTAAAATTTGACTTCATTAAAGCAAAGTGTAAAAAATGTCCTTAATTAACATAAATTCCAAAGCATTATACCAAACTAAAATCCTAGTTATTACAGAATTTCTAGATATCACAAAGTTCTTTAGATAAAAAGGCATTTATAGTGGAAAGGAGACTTAGTTTCCACATTTCAAGAACATAATTAAATTAGCCTTATCACAATTAACAAAGTCTACCAGGTGTTTAAAATTTACTCAGTATCTTTTCTTTCCCTTGTACTTAAATATATCACTAGAAATTAATTACATTCCAGAATTTCATATTGATAGAGAATGTGATAATCCATAAATTAACATACATAAATATATCCTTAGATGCACCAGGCTTGAAAAATCACATCCTTATCTTTTTTTCCAGGGCTCTCATTTGCTCAATAGGAATTCTATAGCACAGAAAATTTTGCACAGTTTATAAGAATTTTGTGTGAAATTTATTCTTCAATTTGGAAAAAATCTGAACATTTATCCAAACCCATTCATTCTTTCCTATATTTTTGTATAGTCTTAATCTAACATTTACGTTATAAGAGAAATTGCTTTTTGAACAACATAGCTGAACAATGCCCTAAACATTATTATGTATGTAATTCTTGAAACAACCCATTATCAATTTAGGTGAATGCCTTTCTAAATCACCTTGCACAAAAAATCATTCATCTCACCATTAATATATGGAAAGTATAACCTTAGAGCACTGCACATATGCTCATGATAGTCTAGATTTCAAATGGACAATCTGCTATTCTAGTAAATTTCAGCAGTATTAGTACTACTCTTAAAACCATTTTATATTTTGCAATCTATGAGAACTTTAGAAATACAATATAATTTAGAAATACAACAATAATACAATGATGAATTTCATATTATATCAATTACTCTTCTAGATGATCACATATTGAAATTATTGATCTCATCATTCCTGGCATTCCAAAAAAACACTTCAAAGTTAAAGAGAGATAATAATAATGTCATATCTAACATATGACAGTCATTATGTTAAGCATTTCATAATCACTATATCATTTTTATCCCACAATAGCAACCATTATTATTTTCCCTTTACAAAGCAAGAAATGGGTCAAACAGATATAAAATACATTTTTGCAACTGAAACAGAGAAGTGTGGAGTTTAGCAAGAGCAGAGACTAGAGGAGAGACTTAGAGAATGCTCTCCACAGGAGAGATCCATCCATCTCTCTCTTCCCACTCAACTTCAGAATTTACTGAGCCTGGGTGGGTTTGCAGCTGCTGGAACAGGGTAGGCAGAATATAGAGGATGTGGGTGACATTTCCAAGCTTTGCCTATACGCGTGAGCTACAATGTGCCTAGGGGCACAAGTCAATAATGGCTACTGACAGTCTGTGAGTGCTGTCCCTCCCCTCCTTTTGCCAGGTGATGAAGAATGTTTTAAGTTTTCCCTACAGTTCTCCAGCATTCTCTTCTCTTCTTTTATCCGGGATGAGAGGAGTTAACAAGAACCTTTGTGGCTATTAAAAATCCCCATACTGAGACACCTTCTTAACTCTACAGAGGGAAAGGGGAATGCTAAGTGATCAGGACTAGGAGGAGGTGTATTAGCATGGGTGAGCTCCTGAAGTTACCTAAAGTCTCAGGAATTTTCTCCAGCCATCCCAATATAATCATTTTCCAACTTCTTAATGTTTAACCCCAAAATCTGATAAGATGTTTTTAACTATATCTAATGTTTAATTGTAGTTCCAATTTGGCTAGACCAGAAACTACAAGGGAAAGAGTCTTACAAATTTCCTTGTTTGTTTACCTTGTTGCAGCCCTTGGAAGTCTGTAGCTGTCTGCATTTTATTTTATTTTTATTTTGTTTTAAGTTTTTTTATTGACTTGTTTGTTTACTTTTAGGTTACAAGATTCTGTTCCATAGTCACTTCAGTTATAGATTTTTCTCCCCTTCCTCTCCATCCCCCGCCCGACACCCCCATGGTGGCATACAATCATGTACAGGATCTGCAAACTCCTTCACATTGTACAA
>JAQQSW010012898.1:0-12433 GCA_028646575.1 Pseudocheirus occidentalis
TTGGATTGCTGTGTTTGCTTTGCTTCCTTTGCCTGCTCATGTTGCCAGTCAATTAACTTGACTTTTGAGTTCTTTGCCACAGTAAAATTCTGCTTCCAGAGGGGAGAGCTTTGTCACAAATTTCTGGGGTTTTTGCAGCTGCCAGAGCTGTTAGGAGGCCACCATCTCTACAGACACAGATACTGGCTCAATGGTCACACACCTCAGGACCACCACCCAAGAATGTGATCACTGAATGGCCGCTTGTTCCCCCTACAATCTGCAGGCCAGGAGCTCTGAAGCAGCCATGTGGAGGCAGCTGTAGTCACTGCTTCTGCTGCTCTTGGCTCTAAGAACAGAGGGTTAGACCCGCTCCTCTGCCCCCCCCACCCAAAATCCAGCCATGTTCCACTGAGCTTTTACTTTGTCTTTGGCACTTATGCATTGATAATTCTGGAAACTGCCACAGCTGCTGGTGATCTGCTCTCCAGAATGCTCTAGCCCTAGCTGATCCAGGCCATAGCTGATCTGTAACTGATTTCGGGTTAACCAGAAAATTAAAATTTTGTTGAAGAATTGTATCCTTACTACTACTTGTAAAGTTAACCGATCAAAAATTGACTGACAAGAAGAATTTAATAAAAACTCATTTTGTCTTAGCACTGGACTCAGTGTTGAAAATTCAAAGAGAACATAAAAACTGCTCCCACCGTCGAAGTGTTTACGTTCTTAGTTCTGCCTCTAAGGTTTATGACACTCACAAAAGTGAAGGAGGTAAAACGTCTACCAGAATCAATTTAAGTTGAACTTTAAAATGCACCATGAATTTCACCTAGGGGATGTTTCCCTATTATCTGTTCTCTCTGGTCAAAATATGGAAACTTACATGATTTCAGTTCAAGGAAGAAAACAGATGTTTAACTTAAGGCACCACAATTTTTTTCCCTCACTTTGTGACATCCCATGACAAATGCAAAGATAAAAAGTAAACATTATCCTAAAAACTATAATAATCTCACTCACCTTTTAAGTAGCAATAGAAACAAATAACAATACCATACAAATATATACTCAAGAAAGACAACTTTTGTTTTCTCTTATTGATTAAGCCGAGGAGCTATTTGGAGAATATAAAGCCTTGACATGGGATGTCCAATTCAGTTATCAGAACATAGTCATCTAAGCCATTTGTCACCTAGGGAGAAAGAATCCCTAGAAGATAAAAGTAAGAAAAGTGGAGCCAAGCAAGAACATCAACAAGGCTATTGGAGCCAAAACATGGAAGTGTGATTGACAAAGAATGAGATTAGCAGAGGATAGAGAAATCAAATTGACATCATTTTCATATTTGCCACCTTCAAAAGTAACCTATTTCATGTGAAAATGAGATTGTGGCAAGGGTGACAGATAAAAAGAACTTGATTATTGGTGACAGAGTCAGGTAAGTTAAGCCCTTATGAATTTTAATGAGCTGCTTGGCCTTATACAAGCACTTTTTAAGATAGCAACAAGGTTTCTGAAAGAAAATAAGATAGTATTCTTCATGGTGATTATGTTGCCTGTGAATTACATTATTTTTCCTCTGCCTCCTTCCCTGACTTCAGCCAAATCTCACTCCTGCATATAAAAAGGATGTTCTTTATTATCTGTGTAGGTGAAGGTACAGATGTCTGTTTCATCCTAATGCCCATTTATTATGCCAGTTACTTTGAAAAGAATAACTAGAGAAGAGTGAGCATTCTACAAGGGCAAATTGTATCACCAAGTTTCACAGTGTGTCCAACAATTCAAAGAGACAAACTTTTAAGCATTTGCTGCCTGCTCACACTGTGCTGAGTTCTTTGTGGGCATGGGGGGAGGTGAGGGGAAAGGATATAGAATTTTTGTAACTTTTATATTCACTGTCCTCACGCAGCTTAAATTCTAGAAAGAGGATATATGGCATATGTACATATAGCTATAATACAAAGTGCTATAATTGTAAGTAAGAAAGTTTCAGATTATAATTTGATGTCCAAGCATGTAAGATCATTACCAACTAGGGATATGGGGAACAGGCTTCTTGAAGAAGGTGTGGATCAGATTGGGTTTTTGTGGGTATTTAGGAATTCAATAAATGGTAGGAGGAATAGGAGTGATTAAACTCAAATGGGGGCCTAACCTGAGAAATCATCAATAATGAACAGAATCCTAGAAGTAATAAAATGAAGGACATATATAGGGAAAGGTGAGTAGTCCAATTTGTATGGAGCAGAAAGTAGGTGATGAAAACATTGAACAAGTAATTGAATTTCTTTGTGTCTTAGTTTCATCATAAGAAAAATCAGAATATTGAGCTTGAAGACCTCCAAGTTTCCTTTCTGTTCCAAATATATGACCCCACATTCCTCTGAGTATTATGAATTAAGGCTGAAATGTAAAATAAGCTCAGAGATGTACTGGAGCCAACTTAAACCAACTTGTGAGATCTATTTGTTAAATTTGTAATGAGAGCATTTAAACTTCAGAATTTGGCAAAAAAAAAAACATAAAAATTAGGGACTGATATATTTTGCTGTTTGTCCAGAACTAAAAATGCAAGTTAAATTTTGAAGTGTGTGTTTGTATATGTGTATGTGTATGTATATTTATATGTGTATGTATATATGCATTTATGTATGTATATATGCATGTATGCATGTATGTGTGTGAAAGCATGTTGTTAAATATTCACCATCACACTTTTCAAGATAATACCACGTTGCGAGCCAAAACACTTGCTTCTTGGGGGTCAGTTTCTATGCAGATGTCTTTGAGACTGCAGCTTTGGCCTCCAGGCTTTGAGGCCTGCTCTCAGACAGTATCTTTTGTTAAGTGATTGCATTTGAAAAAAGCTAACCAACTTTCCCAAGATTTTCTGGCTTTCCCAAGACTTTTTGGTGCCTATAATTACAAAGCCTGATCTTACCTGAGATGCTTCCAGGACGTGACAGACTATTATAATGATAAGACTATGACAATGACAATAATATTCCAGGATATGACCAACCAAGGTTATTGATGAAGGTATCAGATTCTTTGTCTGCTTGTTCTATTCAAACCTTGTTCAAAGAATCATTAAATGGAGTTCATGGTTTTTCCTTGAACTACCCATATGATCTGGTCATTTCTTACTCACATCTCCAATCATGTTTAGTGCTAGACACTGAGCAGCCCACGACATCATATTGCAGAGATTTTGAACTTGAGTTAACAGAGCTTGAATTTAATTTAGCGATCAGCAGAAGACATGGAATCATTTGGAATAGAGGATTAGCATGAACAGATAGATACACAATCCATGAAAGATAGGTAGTGTGGTGAAAGTGGTGGTGCCTTGGAACCACTCATTGCATTTGCAATCAAAGGACCTGGGGGCTATTTCTGCTTGTGCTAATCAGTACCTGGATTGCCTTGGACAATTTTACCTCTTTGGGCTTAGTTTTCTCATCTCTAAGAAAATTGTACTAAACAAGATGACTTCTGTGGCCCCTTCCTGCTATAAACTTATCCTATAAAGGATAACAGTCTATTTGTAAAGATAAACAAATGAGGTAAAATGTTACCATACAGAGAAATTAGGTGTGGTACAATGTCTATTTACAAAATCTCAAAGTGGAAGAGAACATTAATTTGGTAACATCTTAAAGCCACCCAGACCTCCCAATCAACAAAAAGAACAACAATGGCCTGGAAATGTCAAGTAGTATAATATAGAAAGAATACTGAAAACCTGGCTCTCAGTCTCAGAATTAGTGTAAATTTACTGTGTTACAGTCAGCAAGTTTCTAGACCTCTGTTGTTTCAACTGACATATAAAATGAATGAATTGAGCTATGTAGTCTCAGTGTTTCCTTGACTATATAAAAGTTCATGATTCTGCATATAATTTTTAACAGGTACAATAATGACACATTTAACAGGCCCACTTGGGAAGTGAGGTTAATGGCTTAATTGCATTAGCAGAATCTATTAATGATTAAACCACAAATGAACTTGCCCAGGGCAAGAATGCACACTTGTATGCTGAAGAGTTTCTATCTCAGGTTCCAGAACCTCTGACTACAAGGCTTCATGATCTCCAGCAGAGAAGCTCCCAAGACATTAGGGGAAGGACTCTCAAAAAGTGTAATCAAAGGGGCAGTTGCTACTGCCTTGTGACAAAGTGTCATTAATGTCAAATTTCCCTTTATGTTATTCCGTAAGACCCCAGGAGCTTGTAAAGCATGTCTACTACTTAAAATTCTTCCCAGGGAGAGATGCAATACAGCAGAGAATAAACAGAGACAGAGAAAGTCATGTAGGTAAACAGATTCCCAAGAACTTAATTACAGTCTTACCTGTTTCTCTTGTTGATTTCATCAACACAGTCAGCTCTACAGTACAGGAGCCAATTTATAAGCACCCGGGCAGAAGTTTTGCTTTTATTTGCCTCAGAGGAGCAGAGAGGTTGGCTATGGTTACTAGCAACACCTGCTTCCTTGCCATCCTGTTGATCAATTCTCTGAATTCTTGATCATGGCAACAATGTAAAATTCTGTTTAGGGTATATATGAAAAAATTGAGTAAATCTTCCATATACATTAGAAATACCACAGCTGATTGTTGAAAGACTGCCCATTAAATGATCAATTGCAATTCTAACAAACAAAAAACAGCAATGCAAAAAATAGGTTTTTTTTGATAAGACACTAAGGTAAATGGACCTTCAAATCCTTTCAAATTTCACAAAGATAACATCAATAGGTAACTAAATTCATACAAAAAATACTGTCAAAGCAATACCCAAACCTTAAAACACTAGTCATTCAAATGCTAAATAAAATATATGTACCCAAGTCTTGAAAGTCTGAGTTATATGTGTGTGCCCATTTATATTTTGAATATATGCACATGTTTGCATATGCATGTAATCCTAAAAGAACATGTATGTACACACATTCATGTTAAAATATATGTGCACACATGATTCCTGTATATTATATATGAATGCATGTTTATGTATATATGCATATTTCTGTGTATACACACATATCACAAATGGAGTAAGCCACCTCAGAAGGTGTATTTTCTTGTAAAGATTCCATTAATTCTTCTGGTGTTAATATTACTATATATAAGAGTTATTGGATAAAAGTGTAGGTTTTACTCATATGATATTTGTAGGTCATTCAAAACTGGAAGAGAAAACTAATAAACTGAATGACAGAGGCATGATTCAAAATATTGAGAAGCTACAATACTGGGCCAAATCAAATTAAATTAAATGATCTAGGGATGACTCAAAAGTCATATCATATGCTGGATTTTTAAAAATCAGCATTAAGTTAACAGTAAGAAAGGAATAACTGGACAGTAGTTCATTTTTTAAAAGATCATGGAGACTTTTTTTTAATTCAAGTCCAAGTATGGGTTAATTATGTACTATGTCAGCCAAGAATGTCAGTGTGTTTTTAGCCTATGTTAGACATGCAGAGATAAAAAGAAGGGGTTCCAATGTCATGCCCTCCTCAGACAGAATCTAGAATGCCAGGTTCAGTTTTGAATGCAGCCTTGGATATCAGTAAGCTGGGGACCAACTAAATGAAACAAGGACAATCATCAATGGCTTTAGGTCCATACCATATGAAAATCATTGGAAAGAACTGGGGGTATTTAATAAGGGCAAGAGAAATCTTGCAGAGAAATGATGAGTATTAGAAGATGAGGGATTAGGCTGTGTGTGTGTGTGTATGTATGTGTGTGTGCGCGTGTGCATTTTAGCCCCTCAGGGAAAGAATAAAGAACAATATGTAAAAGTTGCTGAGGGAAATCTAGGTTCTCTTTAGGCTCTGCTGTCAGAGAACAAATGTCCTGCTTTAATAGAGTTGTTCTAGTGAGGTTTCTCCTATTTCCTCTTCATTTGAGTTCTTCTGGTGAAGGCTGTCTATCCATTTGTTTGGTTAGTTATAAAAGAGATACCTTTCTGGATAAGAGTCTAACTCTTTTGGCAGGGGCTGAACTCGATGGCTACTTTAAATTTTAAAATTCAATGCTTCTTGATTCTATAATTATGTGGGTCTTATTTGGGCTCCTATGTTCCATTCCATATTCAGGAAATCCATCATTTTCTGATCCTATGAAAGCTTATATTACAAAAATAGAGTTTAATTGAGCAAAATCTGAGACAGTTTTGAAAGCAAAGGTGGTCATTTGTGAAGAGTGCTCTCTCTTAAAGAAACTAGAGTGAAAATGTAACTCAAAATGGCTTGACTCAACTAGAAACACAGGGTATCTCAAAGTTTTAGTGCAGTTTTAAGCTTTCTTGACTTAAAACTGCACTAAGACTTTTGGAACACCCAGTAGAAACTAGGTTAAAGGGTAACTCTTTCTCTTCCCTCAGATCTTGCCCATGATTTTTAAGATCTAGCAAATTAGAATGCTTTATACACTCCTAGAAATAAGCAAATAAAGAGGGTAACTGTAATTCCTATCAACTTTCAATCATGATAAGAAGGACTATAATTGTGCTTACAAGAAGACAGAGCCAGCCTGAGGACTAAGTTTCCTACATCTCATATGGACTTTGAAGCTTTAATTAACACAAATAAAGCCTTTTAACATGATATTCTTTTACGTTTTCCAGCATACATTTTTATGTACCCTTATCCAGCTCTTCTGGCTATAGATTTTTCATAGGGTACTATTTATTTGAAGGTTCAGATTGCCGTTGGGACTCGCCTAAGCAGTGTTTAAATATAATTTCAACTTTTTAGCTTTTAACTATACTTCATTTCAAAGTATAGATTCCTCCCTCATATTAGCTTTCCTTATACCAGCAATACCACTGATTCCAATTCTCATAACAAATCCTCAAGTACCTTGCCCAGATCATCTTAATGGCATTCCTTTCTTTCTCTTTCCTGTCTTAGACATGAATAGAGCCTAAAATTCCAGGTAGTCTAATGGACATGACATTTTCTCTGTTTTGCCTCATCCCCAAATCTAGGGGTCCTTTTTTGTTTGAGACAAATCTTGAAAAGCAAAAAGAAAACTTATACCCTGGTGTCCAGAGAACTTTGGTTTACATTTCATTCCTTATGCTTACTCCCTGTGTGACTTAGGGAAGGTATTTGGTCCTCCCCGAGCCTCAGTTTCTTAATCATTAAAATGAAATGATTAGACTACGAGGTGTATAAAGTAATTTCCAGTTCTAAAGCAGTAATCCTAAAATCTTATGGCTAAACATCAACCTTCTCTGAGATTAGGGGGTCAAAGGTAATGAGTCTTTTTCTTCCTTGGCCTCTATCATGAATGGTTGTTATGAAGGCTTTTTTAGATGAAGAGACCATTTAACTTTGGTCTTTGTATACACATAACTAGCACAATACTTGACAATTAGTGTCACTTAAGACAAAATAATCGATTGCGAGTTTGAGTCTATTCTAAAGCAATTTAAACAAACTCTAGAATCTGAGGTCTTAGTGACAGTCTCAATTAAACACTCTAGTCAGAGATAGGTAAAAATCACAACTTTCAACCCTGGTATTTGTAAGTCTCATCAGAAGAGCCTCTTATTCTTCACAGGAAAGGCTAAGCTTGTCAGACAAAACATTTGTTTCCATATAGTTGATGCTGAAGAGTTATCAGTTCAGGTTCCCATGTTATTATGGGTTTGCTACACTCAGTTAAAGAGAGAAGATACCTACATGTGTGTAGAGTCAAACACAAGCAGTTTTCCAAAGGACTGCTGCTGTGAATAGCTCTAAGGTTCTGATCACATAGTGTAGTGAAATTTCTATTTAGTCAGCAGCAAATTAAAGCAAAATATTCACAGAAACCAAAGAACAGAATTCACAATATTATAACATAACAACTTATCATGAAAGTGGCCACATTATTTTCACCAATGTGGCCACATAGTTTTAAGTAAAAGATATCATTCAGTAAGTCGTTAACTGAATTATCCTTGAGGAGAAAGCCTCCTTAAGGGACACTAAGTACAAAGTTCAAAGTTCTCCACCCCTAGGTCACAGTAAATCATGATCTTCTCAGTCAGCATTAAGTATCCAAGAAGAGGTCTTTTCATCTTGACTGGAGGATGGCTCTCAGATTCCATGGTTCCTCTTCCATGATCTAAGCTCTCAGCTCTTCATCCTGCTCATCACCCAGTTTCTCATCCAGTTCCATGTTGAAGTACACAGTGTCCAGTCCACCTCAAGTCCTTCACAGTTCCTGTTTCTTGGAAGACAAAGCTTAACAGGGCCAAAACAACATTCATATATTTCGCCAGCAGTATCAATTCACTATCTGCCTGTGAAATCAACACAGACCCACATACAAGGTCTGAGAACTCAACACAAATCATCAGTACAGTCCTAGGACCACCAAATCCTTCCTCCAGGACTCCTGTAAACAGGCAACAAGAAAATCCTCTTTCAAGACTTCCAGTAAGGTTTCAGGGCTTTTGTACAAAGTATCACAAACAAAAATCAGCACAAACAGAAGAGTAAAACAGAGTGCCTGGCCACCACAAAGTTCCCCTTCTCAATGCTACTCTCTCCTGGTTTAGGCTTCTTCTTATATGTGGTCATTAGATCCTCCCTATTCTGCCCCCTTCCTGTTGCATCAGCAAGTTCCTCCCACTGTGGGATTCACAAGTTCTGCTTCTTAACAAAGACTTGATAAAATCATGGGCAAGGCTTAAGAGAAGCTTTAACTGAAATAAGGTGCTAAATAATTAAACAGCTGGAAAAACAAAGTGCTAAGTACATCTTTGCTTGCCATTACATTATGCCTGGTAGAATTATGGCCACATGGTTATAAAACCTGCCTTGTATTCCCTGTCAGTGTCTAAGTCATATTAGTTGACAACATTCAAATTCATAAGCCATGGACCACGGCCACACTGATGTGTCAGCACAGATCAAAGACATGAATTCACATAAAGCACTGAGGTTGGGAGGCAAGGCAGATAGTCAGCCATCCATCACTCAATGTATCTTAAATCCTGAGCCAGACAACTCATTATTAAAAATCTTTGGATCTCTGCATGTCTCAAAGATTAGAGAGAAATCCCATCCTGAACCTACTTTTGATTTGTGGTCACTTGAATCCTAAAGCAACCCATTTCATTTTCAAGGAAGAAATCATCTTTCCTTAGAGTCTTTGTAACTGTTCTAATCACTGAAATGTGCTCCATCCTCCCACTTATCCATACATAAAGCAAGTTATCCCCCTGCTCAGCTCTGCAGAACCATAAGACTGAAAAAACAAACCACCCTGAGTGTTCCCAAAATCCCACTACCTTAAAGATATGGATGGTTTCTGGATTTGAAAATAGAACCTGTAGCATCAAATAAACTTTAGGAATTATCAGGGCCATGTGTCTAGAAAAGGAAATTAAAATCTTATATTTGTGATGTTTTATAGTTTATGAAGCACTTTGCCATTTAATAGAATGTTTGTAATTCAACCATAAATAGAACCGATTTTACTTGACCTTTACTGTGGAAATAAAGGACATTGAAGGTTAATATTCTTAAGGTATAATTAGATACACAGGAGTCATATCCTGTTGAGTCAACAAGCTTTTATTAAGTGCTTACTATATGCTGGGCATTTTGCTTAGTGCTAAAGATACAAAGAAAGACAAAATGTCCCTCTTTCATTCTAATGGGGATACAACATGCAAACAACTATGTACAAAAAAAGATATATACAGTGTAAATCATAGATGATTTTATAGGTACTAACATTAAAGCCTGGAAAGCATTTTTAGGAGAAGGAAAGACTTTAGGTGAGACTTTGGAAAAAGTCATGGAAGCTTAGAGGTAGAAGTAAAGAGTCATTCCCAGGCATGAGGCGTAGTCAGTGAAAAATGTGGGAGTCAAGAGATGGAGTCTTGTGGGAATGAACAGCAAGGAGACTAGAGTCATTGGATCATGTCTTCTGACTTGAGTTCTTGCCAATATACCCTAATGCTTTTTACAGATCCAGTGATGAACATAGTATTAAAAATATGATTCATATTACAAATTAGCATCCCAATTAACTGCCTGTGGGTTATCAACCTTGTAGATCACCTATCAAAAGTTAACTCAAGGTTAACTAGCTTCTGTCATTGAACCCACTTCTGAGTCATATTCTTCTCTGATCTATTGACTTATTCTTAGGAAAGGAAACTCATTTGCTATTTTTTAAATTATTATTATTATTATTCTAAATCAAACCAGAAGAAGTCAAACATTTTAAATGCATGATGAATTTTAAAACTTAATAAAATAAATTACTTCTGTATTATCTGCATGCCTACTCCCTTCCCATAGTGCTGCTGACTCTAAAAGATTTTCCCTCATTATACAGCCCATGTCTTCTTTAATTATGTCAGTGCTACTAAGTATACAAGGCTAGAGGAAGGAGTTATTGAGGACAAAGTAACAGACACAGACATCAAATTACTGAAGATTTATTAACCAGTAAGAGCCTTTTAACTAAAGGGCTTCATCATCCTAGCATGCATAAACAATATATTCACACATTCATTCATATACATTCTACAATCAGCTATAATGAGCTCATGCAGTGTTGGAGGCAGATATGAGTACAGAGATCCCTTTCTTTCTCTATACACAGAGAGCTTCCCTAGACATAAACTTGTTGAAAATGCATAAGAAATTAAATAAAACTTTAGGGGGGAATATTTATTCTCCTCATCTAATGGGAAGGAGTTGGGTGGAAGGACAGGGGAATATGATTTCCAAAGTGGGTGGAGGTCTCTTTGTTTTCCTAAACACTGCCTAAATCAAAGGTCAATCTTTACCAATTGATCCACTTCCCAGCAATTCAATAGTAAAAGATGAGATTTTCTTTTATAGATAACTTCATTGCAAACCAATGAGCTTTCCTTTAGTTCTTCTTAAACAAACTCTTAACATTTTCCTTACAATGGTTTCCTTGTTCCATCATTATGATAGCTTAATACAATCATAGAAGGTAGCTACAAAAAATGTAATATTGGTTCATTAACATGTCATTAATTTTAGTTTATTGTTATAATTGTGTCTCCACATAAATTCCTTCTCCAAGTCCTCTTCATTCGGCGGAGCTGCCCGTTAAGTCCTCACAGTTCTGGCAGCTTTATATTACCTCTGGGTAGGTCCTACCAGATTAAGTGGTACAGGTCCACTGAAAAAGTTATTTGTCCTTTCTTCTCAAAGAGTACCTTGACATCAAGAAGGTGATTCCATGACATGAAAGTGAATTGAATTTAAGCAAGGCAGGGCTACGCAAAGTCACCAGCCTCACTTTTACCTCCAGAACCATCAGAAGAACTAGAAATGGCCCAAGATGAAGTAGGGAATTGCATAGCCTTTTCATGTTATGGTCCTTTAACAGGTCTCAGTTTTTCTGATGTAAAGCCTATTCAGTGACTGAGGCATTTTATTGTTTGAGCACCTGCCTTCATCAGGAAAAGTTCATCAACAAAAGTCTGGCTTGGGGTGGAGCCAAGATGGTGGCTTAGACACAGCAAGGTCCCACAGCTCCCACACCGGCACCCTAAACACCCATAAAACTATGAGCCCAGAGAAAGTCTAAGACTCTCAGACTCATAAAAATACAGAGAATACATCTCTCGTGGAAGGCAGCTCGGCAGTAGGAGCTCATCACAGCAGCGGCAGGGAGCGGACACTGAAACAGCCTGAAGCCCAGACTGTGGCCAGGCCCAGGGAGGTGGGAAGGAGCCAAGCCCTGAAGCCAGTCTGCAGAGGTTCTACAGCCTCTAGGACCTCCACATCTGCCAAAGCATGAGGAACAGGGACGGGAGAGGGGCAGCTCGCACAGCAGCAGAGCAGAGACCCGGCCAGCCCAAAAGCTCAGCCTTGGCCAGGCAAGGCCCCAGGGCAGCCACAAGGAGCTGAGCCTCCCAAACCTGAGTCTGAGTCTACTTCAAAGAAAATCTAAAGCACCTGCCTTAAGGGAGCTTAAAATCCTGGTCAAAGACAGTTAGTGAAAGTGAAACTTTGAAAATTAATTTGGGGGTGATAAAGCAGTTCGGCCAATAGGCCCCCAGGGCAAGGAAGCAGTGGGGGAAGGGAACTGCTGGAACCGGTGGCGGCCCCCACCAGGCTGCTTCAGAGCCCCTGGCCTGCGGAATCTGCAGGGGGGCTAAATCAATTGATCTAGGCCAAGTGCTCTTGAGTTGAGCGGCCTGGATCTGGATCGTGGTCTTGGGTGGTGGTCCTGGGGTGCACTTTCAGCAAGCCAAAGCTGGGGGGTCTTGCAACACACCCCTAATAGCTCTGGTGGTTGGGAAAACCCCAGCAATTTGGAACAGAGCTTCCCCCCTTGGAAGCAGTTTCACAGAGCTAAAAATCCAACCAATTAATTGACTGGACAGCATGAGGAAAAGGAAGCAAAATAAAAACAGCCATAAAACTCTAGAATCCTTTTTTGT
>JAQQSW010012899.1:0-12433 GCA_028646575.1 Pseudocheirus occidentalis
AGGGGAGTGTCTCAGCCAATAGCATTCTTCCAAGTCACAGGGGAATTCACACCTTTTCACCAATGGACAGAGTTCTGGGAATTCACACCTTTTCACCAATGGACAGAGTTCTATACTTAACATTAGGTTACTAGGATCTACTTAACATCTGATCAAATAAATTAATTACCATTACAATCACAAAAGCAAAATAGATTATTTTGATTTTTTTATATGGGAAAGACATTTGCATGAAAAAATTCCGTTAAAAATAGAAAGCTTTGATTAGAAAAAATATCTTTGTCAAAAATATGTCTAATTAAGAAAAAATATCTAATTTATATAGTACATTTACATGGATACACATTAGTGCTATCTTTGCATCAAAGAACATACACAAAGTAGTAAATTTTGGGATAGAGTCCAAAATTGCTTCAGAAATGGCTAGACCATTTCATACCACCACCAATAATAGTCCATTAGGGAGCCTGTCTCCCAGAGCCTCCAACAATGGACAGCCACCATTCCCATCTCATCTTTACAAATTTGATTGGTGCAAAGCAGAAATAAATAGTTCGTTTTTATGTGTATTTTTCTGACTATTGATGATTCTGAGTATTTTCGATGGTGGTTGATAGCTTGCATGTCTTCTTTTGAGAAGTATGTGTTCATGTTCTTTGACTATTTATCTGATGGTAAAGTACTCTTATTCTTAGATCTTTATATTCCCTATATATAAGATGCCAAAATTTTGTAGAAGACACTGATTGTAAAGATTTCGTCATAGTTAACTGTTTTTCTTCTAAATTTAATTGTAAAGATTTCTCAGTTCATTATTAATGATCTGATGTACATTGTACAATGTACAACTACATTGATTTTGTTTTGCAAGTATTTTTTAGTTTTATTTAATGTCCATTTTATCTCCTGTGACCTTTTTAAAAATTTTATTGGTATTTTTTCACATTCCAAAAATTTACAGGTTACTCAGACTTTGTGAGAAGTCTTCTATAACAAAGTAAAACAGTTAAATAAAGCTAATAATATAGCCATCTCATCTGAAAGTAAAACCAACATTTCACATCTGCAGTGCCCCTATCTCTCTATTAAAAAGAAATCTCTGAAATCTATTTTTTCTCCCTCCCACTTCCTTCCCCTTCTGTAGCTGTGAAAGATACCTCTTTTTATCCATTGCTAATTTGTTAGTAATATGACTTATTTATTTAGATTATGCACCATTTAAGGTTTACAAGTACAAGATTTTGTTTTAAGCCTGATTTCTCTCACTATTTTCAAACTTTTTCCCAGATTTTTTTTAAAGTAAGTATTCTAATAATGGATATCTTTGGGCTAATTGAACACCATGCATTCAGTCTCTTTTAGATCTTCTGTGTTTAATCTGTTTTAATGATTAACTTTTTAAAAATGATTAACTTTTGAACTTTTTAACCAGCATCATTTTTTAAACATTATTGCTTCATAGAGCAGTATCAGAGTTAGTAATTGTAGGGCGCCTTCAATTCCAGGTTGTTTTACTCATTATCCCATTGATATCTTTGATCTTTGTCTCATTCAGATGAATTTTCTTTTTCTAGTTCTATGAAGTAATCTTTCATTAGTTTCATTGGCATGGCATTAAATCTATTAATTGATTAATATTAATTATATTAGGCTGATGTCCCAGATGAGTATTTAATATCTATCCAATTATTTAATTCTTCATTTATTTTTTATGGTGAATCGTAGTTATATTCCAATTATTCCTTTGTGTATCTTATTAACTGTAATGCAATATATTTTACACATTTTGGAGTTATTTTGAACAGAATTTCTTTGCTTTTTTCTAACTCTACTGAGTATTGGAGACAATATACAGAATGGCTAATGATTTTTTTGGACTTATTTTTTATACCATTTTAATGAACTCATTAGTTGTTTCAGTTGATTTTTATCTAAATCTCCATAGTTCTTCAAGTAAACTGTCATATCACTTGCAACAAGCATGCAGCATGGTGTAATCATTCTCTCTACCATTGAAAAGAGCCTTATGCCAATGCTCCAGCCTTGAAGTCAGTGTCATATATACAAAATTAATGCCAGGTGATTTCTTGAGGGAGGCACAAAAGAGTTTCCAGGATCAGAAGCTGTTGTCTCTCAGCTTTCAAGAAAATCTCTCCTCAATGAGTTCAGTATCTGGTCAGTCCTTCCTCCTCAATACTGCCTGCATAAAAGAAGACTTCAACATACATATTGATTCTCCCTCAAATACCCTAATCTCATGGTTGCTCAATTTATTAATTTCATGCAATCTCCTTCACCATCACTTCTCAGCCAGAAACAAAAATGGCCATACCCTTGATTTTCCTATCTCCCTTAGAGGGGGATTTCTATTCCCTTTTCACAATATATTGTCACTACTTCTCTTCCAGCCTTGCAATCAATAAACCCTGTTCTTAGTCCATGTCATGATTTTCAATCCTTCAGTCCCTTAGTTTATATTTTTTAGGCCATCATCCCATGTACTATTTTACATTCTTGACTCTTCCCCATCTTCTCTTTCAAGCAACATAGATGTTGGCATCTTCTGCCAAAAGGTAAAAACAAAACCAAATAAGTTAGCTGTTATGATTGTTTGGACCTCCCCATCTGAAATCTTCTTTGCCACAAAGAAAACTTGTGATTTGGGTCACAAGACACAGGTCTGACAATACTAATTGATAGATGTTTCAATCACGAGGTGGGATAAGTATTATCTCAGCTCTTTACCATTATATCATAGGGCTTTGAGATCAGTTAGCAAGTAGCAAGAGTAGTCCTCAGGTGATGAGATTAGTCTGCAGTCATACAGAAGGTAAATTGGAGAAGCTAGAGGTGGGTCAGTAAAACCAATTAAAAGGGCTTTTCAACAGCCAAGGTGAAAGGTGGTGTGGGCCTGATAGAAGTTATTTGAGTGGAGAGAAGGTGAGAGATGACAGACATGTTATGGAGGTAGAAGTGATAAAACTTGACAACTGATTAGAAATGGAAAGTGAGGGAGCTCAAGAAATAGGGAATTTCTTTGAAGTTGTCAAGCTGGTTGACTCAAAGTTTATTGATGCCCTCCACAGAAAGAGAGAAGTTAGAAATAGAGGTGATTTTGTAGGGGTAAAGGTAGTAAGGTCTATTTTGTACATGTTGAATTTGAGATGCCTATAGCAATCCAGTTCAACGTGCCTGACAAGAAGTTAGTTATATGAGATTAGAGCTCAGAAGAGAGACTAGAGCTAGGTATGTCAAACTGGGAGACATATAGTTATAGATGACAATGGAATTCATAGTAGCTGATAAAATGACCATGTGTAATGTCATACAAGAGCAGCTTTCCAGAAGATTGCTACTGTGAACAGCTTTTAAGTTTCTTATTGCACAGTATAGTGAACACTCTATTTCATAACAAATCAAAGCAAAACATTTGCAGAAAATCTAGGTACAGCATTTGCAATTTTATAACTTATCACAGAAAATCACAATATAGTATTCACAACAGCTTATCATTAAAATGGCCACATAGTTTCTGATATAGTGGCCACAAAATTTTGAACAAAGAACAATCATCTGGTATCCCTAAGGATGTTTGCCTCCTTACTCATTCAGTCATCTCAAAGTACAATAGTCAAAGTCTTTCGCTCATGGGGTAACTAAGTTAACTGAATCAGTCAATTAATTACTAAGTATCATTAATCACTAAGTACAATCATTAGAAAACACACAGACCCTCTACCCCTAGGTCACTAGCAAATTTATAATTCCTCAGTCAGTACATAGTATCCAAATAAAGTCTTCTTTCAGCTTGACTCAGGGTGGTTTCTCAGATTCCCTGGATCCCTTTCCATGGTCCCAGATCCTACCTGGATTTAGCAAACTGTCACCTGGGTTCAAAGGCAGACAGCTTCCCAGTCTTTGTCCAACTCTCCATCTAGGTCCTGCTCCACACTGAAGTTCACAGGCTCTAGTCCATCTCGAATCCTCCACAATTTCTGTTCCTGGGAATTCAAGGCTCAACTAAGCCACAAACAGATGAAATCCCTGCATCCCAGTAATGCTTCCTCAGTTGTGGGGCAATTTGGCTGGCCCTTGGACCCAGAGGAAATCTCAACTGGCTCCCAGAATCAGAGTCACTCCATCCAGGTTTTCAAAATCAAAATTGTTCTCTGGCCTGGGAGGGGATGGGGGAGCTTTCCTTTTCAGTCTCCTGGGTTCCTGTTTAGAAGACTATCCACCACAAGGTCTCTCTCTTCTTGTTTCTCCTCTGCAGCTGTTCTGCCACCAAATTCTTCTCCAAAGAAATTCTGACTGTACCTCTCTGGAGTTTTTCTTATATATACATAGCATTAGCTTCCTGTTTCAGCCAATCCTTTCCAGCAACAGGAGATAGGAATTCATACCTTCTGTTTCCCCAACAGTGGCTTAATCAATTACTAACTGCTAAGTACCTGCTACCTTTTCTTAACTTGAAACAAGGTACTAACTACCTGCTTACTTGCCAATCCAAAAAGGGGTCTTTAAATTCAAATTAATTACCATTACACCAAGAGAAAGAGAGATCATAGACAAAGAATAAGGTCTAGAAGAGAGTCTTGGAGTTCACCTACAGTTAAGGGACTGCTATGGATGATAATACAGCAAAAGAGATTGAAAAGAAGAAGCATTCAGACTCAACTTACGTTGAATGATGATGTAAGAATTCAGATAGTAAGAGGTTAGACGATTGAATGGACAGAAAGTGGAAGTAGTGAGTGAAGATTTTTTTCCAAGAATTTTGGTTATAGAGAGCAGAGAGAGGATGTTATTTTAGGGAGGGTAGAAGGGTCTATGCACTGAAATAATCTAAATACAATTTATTCTGTTGCCATGTTTGCCAAGTAGTCTTATAAAATAAGTTTTCCTCATGAGAAGAGAAGCTACATCTGTTCAATTTAAATATTTAGATTGTATAAGCATTATATTTGTTACTCAAATACTCCAAAAGGGCTGTGAACTCTTGATGTAACTGTCCCCTCCAAAATTTCTGAATATATTGATGCCTGCCTATTCTGTAAAAATCATGCCCATATCTTCCTAAAGGAATACCACAGGAGACCTTCCTCATGGTCTCTTAAGTGTAACAGTGGAGTACATGGCTCATCCATTGGCTATCTCTCAGTCTTGCCACAGAACTAACCATCTTATATTCCTATCGAATAATTTATTTTTTTTAACATTCTGACTTTGACATGTTGATTATGCTTTTTCTAATTGTTGTCAGCTCATGCCCCCCAGAAATCACCATTTGAGTGATTCTTAATTTCTTTTATTTAGGGACTATAATATTCACTAACTTGCTATCATACAATATCGCCAAAGAGGTTTTGTTAATAAAAAATGTAGATTGTTGTTTCAGGAAAGAATTTTGGTTCGTTAAAGCAATTTTGTAATTTTCTGAAGACAATTTTAGCCAATTTTTTTCTTTGCTCACTTCTAGGCTCAGTTGATTTTGTTATCATCAAACTCAAAAAGAAATGAGGGTTACATACACACACACACACACACACACACACACAAGCATTCCCATGGGCCATACATTGACTTAGAAAACCACATATTATCATTAGCTAAATTTTATTGTGTTTTCATTTTGTTAAATATTACCCAATTACATTTTAAGCTAAGTTAGGTAGCATTTTAGAGTGTTATGGGTTCCATGCATCCTGTGTGGAACCTGTTTGATGCTTCTGGTCTAATCAATAAGCTTTCTTCATTCACTTGGTTGTATGGATAGTTAGATCTTAGTCTTTTGAGTGATTACAGATTTTTTTTTGGAAGTTCTGCAATGTGCAAGCAGCACATTGTCATTCACAGATATCAAAAGGACTTTGTTTTACCTCCATAAAGGTGGAGAACTTCTTTGGTGTTCATTTGTTGTCTTATTTTATGCCTCCTATGAAATGATTAATTAAGGCATTATCAAGCAAGATTATCTTTGCTATAATATCTTTCAAGGAACCTTAGATAGCTTTGACACAAACATGTTAAACACTTTATTGAAAGAAAGTCTTCAAGGTAGTGTTTTACTCTTAGGAATTTAAATTTTTAGTCAACAAAAAAATTATAGAATCTTTTTTTTCCTTTACATGTTTCAGTCACTTGTATAATTGTTAGTAGTATTCTCTGAAATATTGACTGTGAAGTCATGAAAAACATATTTCCATATTAGCCATGTTACAAAAGAAAACACACAGAAAGAAGAAAAATAAAGTTAAAAAGGATGCTTCAATTTGTATTCAGAGTTCATCTTTTCTTTCTCTGGGGATTGATATCATATTTTTATAATTGGTTCTTTGGAATTCTCTTGGATCATTTTCTTGATCAGAGTAGTTAAGTTTTTTGCAGTTGATCAGTCTTACAATTTTGCTGTTAGTATATATAATCTTCTCTTGGTTCTGATCACTTCACTTTGCATAAGTTCTTATAAGTCTTCCCAGGAGTTTCTGAAATCATCTTGCTCACATATTTTTTTTTTGGTAGTGCAATAGTATTCCTTCACAGTCATATAACACAGCTTGTTTAGCTATTCCACAAAGGATAGGCAACCCATCAATTTTCAATTCTTTGTCACCCCAAAAACTGCTGGTATGAATATTTTTGTAGAAATAGGTTCTTTTCCCTTTTCTATTATATTTTTGGGATACAGACCTAGTATTGCTGGATCAAAGCATATGTATAGTTTTATAGCTCTTTGAGTATAATTCCTTGATGTTCTTTTGGTAACCTCTCTTATTTTTGGTAGTCAAGGACTAAGATTTTCCTGTCTTTGGTAACTCCCTTTTCTTAAGATATCTTGAAAAGTGATCCTTTAGTACTCCTTTCTTTATATCTGATACATTTCCATTTTTGTTTTGTTTAGTCTCATTTCCTCTAGAAGTATATCTGTGATTGTGATATCAAAGTCCAAATGTAGTGACTTCCCTGTCCTTGATGGAGAAAAAAAATTCTTTGTGGAACACTTCTATCTCCTATATATTGGTTTCCATACAGTTTCTTTCCAAATGATCATGATGTCTTTTTTTCTTGCCAAGCTTTTTAAAGCCATTTTCCCCTTCTACTGCTTCTCAGTATTTTATTAAGTAAAACTGCTCATTGTCCTCTACCATTAATTTCTGTAGCATGTTTACAAACAAGTTTTACAAAAAGTTTACATCCTAAACCAATGATACAATTGTCCTCTATATCTTTCTAATTGGCAAGTAGGTCAAATGTTTACAAACTAAATTGGGCTTTAGCTTCTCTTAGTTTTCTTATTATGCTGGCTGATTTACATTGCTTAAACCTCTTTACACAATTGTCATAATCAATGTTGATGTCTTTTCCTCTATCCATTTCCAGTTTTTCAGCTACAACAATCCATTTAAAGAAGTCATGTTGGAGTTTTAATTGAATGTCCTATAATTTTTCTCATTTTTATGGTTTCGTATTAATTTTGATCTTTGCTCTAACAAACAGTGGTCTGACACTACATAGACAGCTAAATCAGGAATTACTCCCACATTAATAAGGAATTATTTTCTATGAGTTAAGAGAATCAGTTGTGTGCATGTATGTGTGTGTGTGTGTATGTGTTGAGCCACATCTAGCATTTTCTAATTTTTTCTTTTAAGAAAGTACTCATGAAGTGTGAGTATGAGAATTGTGTTTCATCTACAACTCTTCGGCCTCTCATTCTGTACTCTTGGTATATATAATACCATACATTTTTTTTATCATCTTTACCTAAGCCTGCCTTTATTTTGAAGTCACTGAGAATCAAGGTATTGAATATCTAATTTAGAGTGTCTTTTCACATTCTTAGAATGTTTTTGTGTCTTAATTCTCTGCTAGAGAGATTAGCAGATAAGCTACAATTGTTTTCTTAGTGGTCTCTAAGCAAACACTGTCATGGCTCTTACAATATGAGGTGGCCATATTTCCCATGAAAAGCTTCTAGTAGTCTTTGGATGCACAATTAATCCAACTCAGACAACTCTTTCATTTGTCCTTCCCAGGAGTGTTTGGGAGCCATCATTGCATTTACACACGACTGCATTTTGTCTTCTGCTTTCGTTTATAGTGAGGATTTCAAGATTTATGCGATTCAGTTCCTCCATTAGAACAACAGCTTACATTTAGAGCACCAACAGCACAGTTAATGTTTATAGGTATCTTAAAATTGTGTGATTTTTAGCACTCACTCTCCTTTTCTGCCATTGTGCCTTCATCACTGCTGCAGGAGCAGAGGTGGTTGCAAAGGACTAAGGACCATTTCAAATTTTCATTTGTTTTATGTGTTGTTATTGCATAGTAATAATAAGAATAGCTATCATTTATATAGTGTCTTAAGGTTTGCAAAGTATTTTTTATATTTACATGTAAAGTCTCAACGATTTTCACAACTTTATGAAACAGGTGCTATTATTAGTCCCATTGTCCAGCTGAGGAAATTGAGATTAAGAAAGGGTAAGTGTCTTCCCTGGGGTCAAACAGATAAGGTTTGAGACAAGATTAAATTTCAAGTGTTTCTGACTCTGTCTGGTGCTCTATCCATTATACCATCTAACTTTCTTACTAGGCAGTCAGTGTACCAGTCATAACTTTCTCTATACTTATACTGGTCCCCAGAAAACATATGTAGTCTATTGTTAAGACCATACTTGAAGCCTTTCTGATAGGGTAGTGTTTGTTCTCCTCCACTATAGTCTTTGAGAATCTGAATCATCTTCATACAATGCTAAGACAATCGTTTCCTATTTCTAGTAATTAAGCTGTATTAGATGATATATTTATTAAACTACAACTTGTTTTGTGTGGACCTGTGTTCAATTCCAGGTTTTCTTGTGACCTCAGGTCAAAAAACAAAGTACACAAAGTTAACCTTTCATGTTCCATAGTTTCAGAATTACAGAATTTCAGCATTTAAAAGAATCTCATTGGACCATCTAATCAAATCCATACTTGAATAAGAAACCCATTTGCTAGAGACCAAAGATGTGATTTTCTATTCTGTCCTTACAGACCTTCAGTGACCTCTGCAGAACTAACTGTAGCAGGTACAGGTAATCCTCGGAAATAGCTCATTCCTTTTAAAAACATTTTTTAATTCTTATGAAACATGTCTTTATATTAAGTCTAAATCCATCTCACTACAATTTTTACTGTTTGTTTCTTCCTATATAAAATAAAAGGGTTGGACTAGATTATCCATTAGGTCCATTTCATCTCTAGATGATATGCCTTTGGTGATATAAACCAGTATGCTTGGCGTTTAGCCACTTTTGAAAAACTGAACCATTGAGTTCTTAGACCAGTAAGGATGAATTACTGGTGATCAGAATAGGTGCAGAATGCTATGAAGTTAGGTCTGAAACAGCTTGGTAGCATTATATACAATTCCTACAGATAAGATGTGTCCTTTCATACACTTTCCCTTTCAGAGCGATAACAAACTTATTTGACCCTTGCTACATGTCAGTGTTGCCTATTCTGACTATTAGGTGATATGTCTTGAGCAATAAACTGAGCAATGAATTGGTTACTGAGCAATAAACATTTGATTACAGAAAGGCAGAGGTAAAGTCCAAAGATTATTGTTAATAATAACACTTTCCCCACTGACTCTTTCCCCTTTCTCCCATTCTCCTGCCTGCCCTCCCTTTTTCATAGTTAGTGACTGTGCATAATTAATTCACTATACAGTCTTGCTGTTCCCATTTCCCCTTTGTCTCTCAGGAATCATAAAACCTTGAAGAAAGGGAATTAGCATGTGGAAAGACAGATTTTCGAGTATCCAAGGTAAATGGGAATATAATTAGGACTGCACCAGCTTGTAATTAAAAGCAGGATTTATGTACTTCCCCATTATCTGTGGAGATAACATGAAGAAGAAATATGGCTAATTTGGGGGTAGACATGACATTTTTAGCCCATAACTGTGAAACTACCCACCTAGCTGTGGTAACCCTATAAAGTTACCTGTCAGGTAAAACTGGCTACTTTATAAAGTAACCTCAATCTCAGGGAATTGTTCGAAGTATAAGTTGACTTTAATTTGAAAGGGGCTTCCCTTTTGTGCTGTCATCCCTAATTACCTGTGGACTACCATTTGAGGCAGGAAACTTTTATACAGGTGTTAAGAACTGGGTAAAAGAAACTGATTCTATATTCAAATCAATATGGTGAGGAGACAGCTTTCCTGGTTCCAAGTCCCTTGACATTGCTAGTTTTAACTTTTATTATCTTTAATCCTCATCTTAAGAGGAAGGCAGTAACATTCTTTTTTTTCAGATGATAAAGAGTGAGGTACAGGCTTTGGTTTAATAACCACATGGTAGCTCAGTATTGTTCTTCTGATCTGAAGCTTTGCCATTACAGTGCATTACCATATTAGCAGGTGTATAATTTGGAGGCATTCATTTTAATTTATTTATATGTTTCATTTTATCAGCCTCTGCTGAGGACACATTTGGCACTTTCTTTCACATGCTGGTTTATCCAGTGAGTTTCTTCTCAGTTGTGTAATGAGTATGTGCACTGGTAACTGCAGCAGGTGTTTAGGCTCTTGGCAGGGTTCTCTCTTGGAAGATAACCAACCCAGCTTGCAGCATATCCTGTGGAAAGAAATTTCAGTTCCACCATAAGTTTCTACTGTTCATATATGATATGTGTCAGAAAGAACATCAAGGAGATTCTATTGACTTTGATGGTTCTACTTTCTTATTTTTAAAAAATTATTCTTGCTTATTTCATGAAACATTTCCCAATTACATGTAAGAAAGCAGTCATTTAATTTTTTTTACTTCCAAATTCTCTCCATTTCCTCTCCACTTCTTGAGAAGATAAACAATTTAATATTGATTATACATGTGAAGTCATGAAAAACTCATTTCCATATTAGCCACATTGCAGAAGAAACTACAAGAGAATTAAAATAATAAAAAATAAAGTTTAAAAAGTATGTTTCAATCTGGATTCAGATTTCATCATTTTTCTGTCTCTAGAGGTAGATGGCATTTTTCATCATGAGTCCTTTGGAATTGTCTTGGATCATTATCTTGATCAAAGAAGCTAAGTCTTTCGCAATTGATCATTGTTACAATATTGATGTTACTTTGTACAAATGTTTTCCTGGTTCTATTAACTTCACTTTCTATAATTTCATTTAAGTCTTCCCAGGTTTCTCTGAAACCATTCTCCTTTTAATTCCTCATAGCAGAATAGTATTCCACCACAATCATATGCTACAACTTGTTCAACCATTCCCTAATTGATGGGTATCCTCTGAATTTCCAATTTTCTGTCACCACAAAAAGAGTTGCTTTAAATATTTTTGTACATATAGGTTCATGTCCCTTTTCTTTAATCTCTTTGGGATATAGACCTATTAGTGGTATTACTGGGTCAAAGGGTATTCACAGTTTTATAGCCCTTTGGAATACTTGGAATACTTCCAAATTATTCTCCAGAATGGTTGGACCAGTGCACAAGTAGACCAGCAGTCTACTTAGCATTAGCATCCCTGTTTTTTTCATATTCACTTCAATATTATAATTTTCTTCTTCTGTCATGTTAGACAGTCTGATAGGTGTGAGAAGGTATCTCAGAATTGTTTTAATGTGCATTTCTCTAATCAGTGGTGATTTGAAGTATATTTTTAAGGAAACTATACTGATAGCTTTGTTTTCCTCTTCTGAAAACTACCTGTTCATATCATTTTCCCTTTGATTAAATGGGGAATGACTCTTATTTTCATAAATTTAGTTCAGTTTCCTTTATATTTGAGAAATGTGACCTTTTGTAATGAGAATCTGAAGTTCTTTCCTGCCCCTAGACCCTTTGATAAGCTTAAGTGGCTCTGAGAATATTCCCTGATTTGAAAGTATACTTTGCCCCCTAATAGGCTGAATGTGGTCATGTAGAGCCTGTGGTGGGAGTCTTGTTTTTTGGGAATGGCCACACATTGTTACTTTGTAATTGGACAGTGTATCAAGAGGGCTGTGACATTTTCTGACCTTGGAGAAGGCTATATGTATGCCCTGATGTGAGGCTTTGCTTTGGGGCTCACTTTGAGAGGAGTTGTGTGATTTGACCTGATGAGACTCTGGGAAGCCATTGAGCCCCCCAGCTTTGAAAAACCCAGACGCTGATGCTTCCCTCTCTGGTAACTTGAATAGGTAATGGATTTGATGGTCAGATAGTTGGAAGCCCATCTGCTGATCTGCTTCTTGGTCTGCTTGTAACTTGTGTTTGTATTCTCTGGAGTTCAGGGTGCTGACTTTTCCCCCTGAACTAGGTAAACTAGGTAAATGATGTTTGTTTGATTAAAGTAAGATTGTTAACCCATTTTGAGTTGCTTTCCTTTAGAAAAGCAGATCTAATAACCTGTGCTAGCAGCTGCCCTGGGTATACT
>JAQQSW010012900.1:0-12432 GCA_028646575.1 Pseudocheirus occidentalis
TGTTGTTTTCTTCAGTCAGGTTGTTGACTCTCTTTTCATGATTTTCTCACATCATTCTCATTTCTCTTCCTTTTTAAGTTGATCTATGGCTTGTAGGATATCTTCATGTTTCTTGGAAGCATTTAGTGTGGGAGTTCTGACAGTGTTGTCTTCCTCCCATTCCATGTTTTGATCCTTTTTGTCCCCAAAAAGTATTCTAGAGTTCAATTATTGTTCTTATTTTGCTTCCTTTTCCTCATGTTGGCCAGTCAATTAATTGCTTGATTTTTAGCTCTGTGGAACTCTGCTTCCAGGGGGGGAAAGCTCTGTCCCAAATCACTGGAGTTTTCATAGCTGCTGGAGCTATTGGGGGTTGCTGCAGCCCCCACCAGCTTTGGCTCGCTGAAAGTGCAACCCAGGACCACCACCCAAGACCACAATCTGCATCCAGGCTGCTCAACACAAGAACCCTTGGCCCCCCTGCTATCTGCAGGCCCAGAACTCTGAAGCAGCCTAATGGAGGCAGTTGCAACTTGCAGCTGTTTCTGCCGGTTCTGCTGCTTCCTTGCCCTGGGGGCAGTTTGGCCAGATGCTTTTCTCACCCATATTAAGCCAAATTTCACTGACCTTTCTCTTAGTCTTATTTCTCCTGGCTTGATAAATCTGGAAATTGCCACAGGTACTGCCAGTCCACTCCCCTGAAGACTCCAGCTGTGACTCCTCCCGACTGGGGCCAGGCCGTGGTTTCAGGCTGGGCTGGTTTCAGCTCTGAGCCTACTGTGATGAGCCCCACCTGCAGAGCTGCCTTCAGTGAGAGATTGTTTTCTGTATTTTTGTGAGTTTTGGAGCCCTAAAATTTGTTTTGAGTTGTATTTTATGGGTATTTAAGGTGGCTGTGTGGGAGCTGCAAAACTTTGCTGCTTCTATGTTGCCATCTTGGCTCTGCCCCCTGGAGCATTTTTTTCATATGGCTATAGATAGCTTTCATTACTTCATCTGAAAAAATCTTCATACCTTTTGATCATTTATCAGTTGGAGAATGACTCTTATTTTTATAAAATTTGCTTCACATTTTTTCCCTACAGTTATGATTGCTAAATGTATTTCCCTCCATCCTATTCCACACCCTCTGATGGGGTACAGACTCTGGAAATCCCCCTGAACTCTCCCAGGAATATTATAGCCAAATTCCAAAGCTCCGAGGTCAAGGAGAGAATATTGAAAGTAGCCAGAAAGAAACAGTTCAAATACCATGGAGTCACAGTCAGGATAACACAAGATTTGGAAGCTTCTACATTAAAGTATTGGAGGACTTGAAATATAATATTCCAAAGTTTTTCAACAAGGAGCTAGGTTTACAACCAAGAATCACCTATCTTGCAAAATTGAATATAATCCTTCATGGGAAAAATGGATATTCAATGAAATAAAGGACATTCTTGATGAAAAGACCTCAGAGACTATCTAGTCCAACCATCTACATGAAGTGTGATTTCCCCTCTATAACTTCCTTGAAAAGTAATTATTCAGTTTCTACTTAGAGGCTTACTGACAAGGAACTCAAGTCTTCCCAAGACAACTAATTTAATTTTCGACCATTCTAATTGTTATTACAGGGTGTGTGTTGCCCAGGTAATTTTTTTATGTCCACATGGGTTGTCTGAATGAGGCTTGTGAGGAGGCATTGATTCATATCTCTGGAATATTGACCATCAAGGGAAACCTTGATTCTTGGCTAGAGGGGAACTAGAAGCAAGGACAGTGAGTCTGGCTTTTTTTTTTTTTAGAGAAAGGGTAGAAGACTAGAATTATATTACCAGGGACTTTTTTTTTTTAGGTTCAAGCCATTTTAATTGTCTTTATCCATATCCTTGGTCTCTAAAGGGGAAACTATAACCCCAAATTTATAACCACAGGCTTGACTTGTTCCCATGAAATGAGTCACACACACACAGTCACAAATAGTGAATATTGAGTAAACCCATTTCTCTAAGCAGATAGCAAACAGAAGTCAGAAAAGTTCTATAGATTAACATATAGCAGAAAGCACATAGAGTGAATGAGCTCTCCAAGTAGCAGTGAAATCTCGGCTCAAAAAAGAGGTCTTGATCTAACCCCAATGTCTCTAGGGGAGGCAAGATAGAAATTGGCAACAGGTTGTAAAACCAGCTTTCCCCTTATATGTCTGCCTTCCAAAGTCTTTTCTCCATAGATTTCTCCCTAAAGAGACTCTGGAACCACGTGTATGTCTGCCTCTTTGTCTTTTCTTCTCTTGTGTCTGTCTTTCTCTGGCTCTTTCTTTCTCTGTTTCTGTCTGTCTTTCTCTGTCTCTGTTTTTCTCTCTCTGTCTGTCTTTCTTTCTCTGTCCCTGTCTTTCTCTCCCTGTCTCTGTTTTTCTGTCTCTGTCTCTATCTTTCTCTGTCTCTCTCAGAAGGAATGAAGAATGTCTTTTCTGCTGCAAAACTCTCACTCCAAGGCTGCCCATCAGGTAAGACACACAACCTCTCTACCAATGAGGAGAATCTCATGCAAATGATCTCTTTAAAATCCAAGTTACATTTGAAAGTTTTTCCTTGTGTTGAGCCAGTCTTCCCCTGTAACTTCCATCTCTTAGTTCTGGTTCTGCTCTCTGTACCCAAGAAGCCATTTAATTCCTTTTCTGGATTCCTACAACTTAACCTTTCTGATATTCAGTTGAAGATCTAAAATGTGGGGCTGATCCCTGAAATCCTCTCTTGCTCTAAGTTTCATGTTCCTTAGGAAATGTTTAAAGGCCTCAGAGCTGAGATTCTGAGGGAGAACTGTGAAGGTTTCTGCAAGGGCTTTGACTATTTCCAAAAGTGCATGGTCTAGGCCTAAAAACAACTTTGAAAAATTTAAGAACTCTGATCAATGCAACGGCCAATCATATTTCCAGAGGCCCATTGTTAACAACTGCTTGACAGAGGAGATGGATGGACTCAAGATGCAGAAAGAGAAACACATTTTGGACATGGAAAATATGTGGATTTGCTTTGCCTATATATGCATGTTTTTTTAATAAGGGTTTTTTTTAATGAGGGAAGTGGGAGAGAAAATATATTTTTGTTAATAAAAAAATTAATTTAAATTTTTTTGAAAAACAAAGAAATGTGGACCTTCCCCTTCTCTCTGTGTCCTTATTAGAAACTCTCTGTTGCCTAATGTCATTAAAAGCAGAGTAGGAATTCTCAGAGATTTTGGCAAATTCTACCCCTAGACTCCCTTTTATAATCTTCCTGTCGTGCTAGGATATGAACTATTAGTACTGTATCCCAGCCTGGTGAGTGGATGCCACACTACTCTGTCTAATCCTAGGTGTGGCCTTGTCTCAATGTGGGCAGTGCATTTCAATGGTAGGCTGCGCTGTCTCACTGCAGCCAGTCAAGTCTTCCTGGCTGGGGAAGAGAAAGCCCACCTTTTGGCTTCTAGTTCACAAAGCTTTCTCAGATTAGTCAGCAGCAAGGCCTTCTATAGTCCCCTGAGTAGCTTTCTGGAGCAGAAAAGACATCTGTCCCTCCCCCCTACCTGTTCCTCTAGGGACATTAAAAGGAGGACTTGGTTACAAAGCAGGTGAGCCAATGTTTTCCTGCTCACTTCCTAAGAAAGTATTATGATCCTCTTGTTTCTCTTTGAAACCAGTGGAGACATGAAGGACAGTTTAGCCATCCTCATGATTAAAGACATAGAACCCCAAAAGTGTGCTTTTGGGAAATAGTTTGCTCAAGTGAAGGCCCCAGCTTGCTTAGCATGATATGGGAGAAGAGATTACCCAAACACTCCATCTGTGGTCCTTGAGGGGCTCTAGGCTCTGTGCCTGATTGCTGGAACCCAGGAGTCTTACAGTTAAGCAATGAGGAAAACAATTTCACTCTGGCTTTTCTCTTGTTAGAAGGGAAAGCTCCTGGCTGGGCCCTGGCTTCAGAGACTGGCTCTTGGGATTCAGTCAGGTACAGTGTGTAACACTGCCTAACCCTGGCTTCTCTTCTTTGCAGGTTGTTCAAAGTATTTCCATTCACAACCATAGCTCTGACCTTAGAAGAGCAAAGAAACTTTGAGCTAGCATTTAGGTGGTTTCTCTTGGCTAGAGTTGATGATTGCTTGTGAACTGAACCTTCTACAGGGGTCTCCTGACCCAAGATCTCATATGTTCTTTTTGAGCTTTCTTAGCCCATATTCTCCTTTGGTTCAACTTTATTTCTCATGCTGATATTGCAAGCAGGGATGAAAATGGCTGGTGGCAGCTGCATTTCATTAACCTACCCTGGTTTTCTTATCTTCCTTTCTAAATTTAATTGCCAAGGGCGAGAAAAGCAAGACTTCCATTATCACAGAAAAGGATCTCTAGGCAAGCCCTTTGTGAAAGTCAGCAACTAGTTGGGGATTAAGGAATTTTGCTACAGCTGAGGGCAGCATGGGGGGCTCCACCCATACATACACTATGGGTCAAGAGCAGAGAGTTAAGCCAGTTAGATGTGGTGGGAGAAGCTGGGCTGAGCCTCTGATTCTCTTCAGCTCTAAGGATCAAGGTGTGTGACTAGTCACCCCATCTGTCCTGCAGGGCACCAAATAGCAGAGGGTGCTGGGGGGGAGAGGGCAGCAAGCCAGCTTCCAGCTTGTGTCTCTCAAAGACTGAGAAACCTGGCTGCTTCACTCCATTGGCTCCTCCCCCTCTATTGCTTTTTTTCTCATTAGTTTGGGGGTTAGTGCGGTTTTGTAAAAATCATATTGTTATAAAAAAAACATAAAAAGTGGCGCAGTAGTAGTGTAGAGGGTTGGGACAACCTGGGTTCAAATCCTGTCTCTGACACAAACTGGGCAAGTTCTAGAGGGAACTCTCCAAGACTATAAACTGCAGAGAAGGTGGCCACCTGAATTGGCAGGTGGAATTTCCTTTCCTTTAAGTTCCCTACACCAATAAGATCAAAGGTCAATTCCCAGTCCCTACAAATAAACACAAGCAAGTAACATCAATGTACCCAACAGGTACATTTCCCAGCCTCGTCAAGTCTTTTCAGCTCCTAAATTAATCTCACCAAAGTCAAAGTTCAGTTTCTTCCAACTATTCCCTGGTTCAAATCCCAGATCTTACTATATATGACTTTGGTGGAGTCTATTAACCTTTCTGGACTTCAGCTGCCTTATCTGAAAATAAAGAGATTGGACTAAAGGAGCTCTAAGGTCCCTCCTGGCTCTAAATCTGTTATTATGGGCACTCACTACTGAAAGCACTGTGTTAGGAACTGCAGGGGATGCCAAAATGAACAGGATCCCTCCCTTTCTTTCAAGAAATTTCCAATTGAATAAGTATATGTTTATAAATCAATACATTGCCCCACCAATATTTCTATTAGGTCCGTATCTCAAAGAGATAAAAGAAAAAGGACCTATATGTACAAAAATATAGCAGGTCTTTTTGTGGTGGCAAAAAACTGGAATTTGAGAGGATTCCCAGGGGGATGACTAAACAAGTTGTAGCATATGATTGTGATGGAATGATATTGTTGTTCAGTTGTTTCAGCTGTATGATCCCATTTGGGGTTTCCTTGTCAGAGATACTGGAGTGGTTTGTCATTTTCTTCTCCAACTCATTGTACAGATGAGGAACTGAGGGAAACAGGGTTAAGTGACTTGCCCAGGGTCACACAGCTAATACATGTCTGAGGCCACAAGATGAATTTTTCTGACTTCAGGCCAGGTCCAGCATTCTATCTACTATACCACCTAGCTGCATTGTGACAGAATACTATTGTACTATGAGAAATGAAGGAGATGGTTTCAGAAAAATCTGGGAAGAACTATATGAATTGATGCAAAGTAAAGTGAGCAGAACTAGGAAAAATTGTACACAACAGCAGCAATATTGTCATGATAATTAGCTGTCAAAGACTTAGTTATTCTGATCAGTAAAATGAACCACAGCAATTCTAAAGGCCTGATGATGACAAATGCTGCAGTTATCCCTTCCGTATCATACGGACTAGGGGCACAGTGACCTTGGAAAATCTGCATAAAATTTTTTGACCTTCCCTTCATACCAGAGAAGAAGTCTGAATTGTTATGGTATTAAGAGATAAAATATATTGACATTATACAATACTATACATATGTTTTTATATATTTTTAAGTTTTTAAACTTTTTCTGTGTCATCTGCTGGCCTTTATGTGTTGTCTATGACTTTTTCAAAACTCCCACCAAATTTCCACTTAATTTCTTATGTCAATCCATGATATATCAAAAACTGCAGTGGGGAAAGTTGTGATGTGGAGGAGATAACTGTATCTGTTTCCAGAGAGAACTGGTGAACTCTGACTGCAGATTGAATCATATTTTTTTTACTTTCTTTTTCTTGCTTTTTATTTCCAACATGGTTAATATGGAAATATGCTTTGCATGATTTTACAAGTATGATGGGCATTATATTATTCATCTTATCAATTGGTAGGGAAGAGACTATAGGGAGGGAGAGAATTTGGAACTGAAAAAATGGGTGCTAAAAATAAATAGATAAACACATTTTAAAGGAGGATGTAAAAGTGTAAATAAGAGATGTATAAACTTAATGTTATTAAAGTTCTGAGGAAAGAAGAATAATTTGTGGTTGAAGAATCAAGAAAGCCTACATGGAAGAGGTATCACTCAAGATGGCCTTTGAAAGATGCATAGGTTTTTAATTAGATTTGTTAGGGCAGGTCATGCGTCATCTGAGATGGAAGTATGAGCAAAAGCAAAAAAGGAAGGAAAGCACAGGACATGTTTGGGGTATGAAATATAGTTTGATTTGGCTAAGTCATAGGATGCCTGGAGATAATGGAGATTTGGGCTAGATTACAGATCTTGAATGCGTAGATAAATGTTTTGAACTTTATTTGATAACCAGTTGAGAGTCACTAAAGGTTTTTTTAATCTTTTTTTCCCCCTTTTTTGTAGGGGGAAGGCAGGGATTGGGGTTAAGTGACTTGCCCAAGGTCACACACCTAGTAAGTGTTAAATGTCTCAGGCTGGATTTGCACTCAGGTCCTCCTGACTCCAGGGCTGGTGCTCTATTCACTTTGATACCTACGTGCCCACATGGTTTTTAATTAAGGGATTGAAGTGAGAAGACAACATCTTAAATAAACCTCGCATCCTCTTTCCTCCAAATCCTCTGCAATCCAGCGACATTGACTTTGACATTCCATCTCCCTAGTCCAGGTATCTTCACTGACTGTCCCTGTACCTAGAATGCTCACCCTCCTCTTCTCTATCTCCTGGTTTCCTTCCTGTATCAGTTTAAGGTTTACAAAGTACTTTAGTCACAAGAAATGAAAGAAAAGGCATTTATTATGTACTTATTATGTGCTTGGCCCTGGAGATACAAATAGAAAGGCAAGACAATCCTTGCACTCAACATATACAAAAACATTCAGACGCAAATGGGAGGGTAAAGTCTCATGGTTCTTGCAGCAGTGAAAAAATAGATGGGAATACAAATTATCTAACATCATTTCTGCTGATAGAATCCTATCAGAGTCTGATGCTGAAACTTTGGACAGCACCAAGGACTTTGGTGGTGAGAACTGGGTGGGACTTTGGTGACACTGGCCACAGCATCTGAAGAACAGTTTCCAGGCCTCATCTCCAGAGATGTTGTATGCGAGGTAGATGACGGCTTTCGTGAGTGGACTAGAAGCAGGACAAGAAATTGGAGAGAGGCTGGTACTCCCAGACCTCTTGGGCTCATCTACTCAGCAACAGCAGCTCAGCAGCTCTTGTTGGTAACATGGAAGGTGTATCCCTTCTCCACAGTAACCAAAGTAAGTACAACCCTATAAAGTTGCCAGAAAAGAATTTTTATCCCCACTTTATAAATGATGAAACTGAAGCAAAGTGTCTTATTAAATGATCAGAGCTAAGCATTGAACCCAATGTCTCCTGACACCAAGTTCAGTCCTTTCTCCATGGTGTGTTATGCTGCCTTTCATTTCTCTTTGAAGCCAGCTGCCCAGCTTTGATGCCACCTCTCCCCCCAAGATAATGGTCATCCTAAAACTTCTTGGAGCACTTTGTCTTAGTCTCTTCTTGTGTCCATCATATTCTATATTATACTTATTTGAATTATGCTTTGTATTACTTTATACATTTCCATCTTCCCTAGAAGATTACAAGGTTCTTGAGGACAGGAAGTGTGCTTTTTTCTTTGTATCCTTAATGTCCAACACATTGTCTTATACGTGTACTCATTCATTCACTTATCTCTCCATCTGTTTATCTGCCTGTTTGTTCATTGTTTTGGTTGGTCGTTTTTATAGAGCTATGGTTTCATTGGTATAGGGAGAATTGCATGAGAAAACACTATAAATTCATATCTGTTCTTCAACTTATAGCCTTATAAAATTGTCTGGATACAGTGAGAGGTTAAATGACTTGTCCAGTGTCACACAAATGGTCTGTGACTAAGACCAGTCTAAAACCCCAGTTCTGAGGCTGATCATTTGACCAAATGTTCTCTATCCACTATTCCAGGCTACCTGTCTATATTAGGTAGGAATTGGATGAATATTTGCTGAATTGAACTGAACTGAGTTGAAACCCACAGCCCCGCAGGCAAGAGGAGTTGAGGAGAGAAAAAGAGAGACAGACTTGGCCAACCTCCTATTCAGTCTGAGGTTGCCCTGAGTGGAGGTTGCACTGGAATGCTGCCAACAGAAGGGAGGGGTTGCTACCAAGCAGAGCAGACCACCACAGAGGAGGAACAGGAGTCCATGACTCTTTATTTCCTACTTGGATACAACCCAGAGTTTGCATTGAGGTGAAGAAGATGAAGTGACCCAGGCTCTGTTGATTATATTTCTGTCATCCTTCCCTTCTCTCCATAGACCAACACTTAGGCAGCCTACAACTTCTGCTGCTACCTTGACCAAGGATGGGATTTGTCAACTGACACCTTGGGCAGTTCAAAGCAACTTTGCTAAATAATGATGTTAAACAGAAACTGGCCCAGCTTGTCTCCCCTAGGCCCATAAAGTAGCTGCCTCAGAACTTGCAATGGAACACATTAAGTCCTCTTCCATTTTTTGCCCAGCAGCCTCAGGGTGGGTGTAAAACCGGGAAAAAGAGAGAAAAAGTTCACTGTTTCCAAAGTGTCACAATAGAGAAGAGCAGAGACAAGTTCACATCTGCTTGCACTGTCCATAGAACCAATGCCCAGGAGTGAGTGGTGGTGAGAGCTTGGAGGAACAGAAAAATAAAGGATGTCCTTCCCATGTCCCCCAATTCTGTCTGCTCTGAAAAGGATATACAGTACTTAATCAACTTACTCATTAAACTTTTCAGGATGTGAATATTTCTTTTAATTAAAATGGGAGGGATTGTGACTGCTTATCAGAAGTTTGTGGGTCTTCTGTAACAATCCTGATAAAGCTATTAAAGACAGAGAAGCCAGTTTGGCAGAACACTCAGTGCCCAGACTCATATTAGAACAAGTTTTTATTGTCAGAATACATTCATTCATCCATCTTCTTGACAACCCCAACCACTGACTTTCATAGGCTTTTCTAAAAGATTGAGAAATAGGGTAGGCCCTAGGCAAAGTAGGCAAAGTCTGTCTGGAGGCCTAGCTTTCCCTTTCTGTATTTCTTTTTCTCCTCCCTTTGATAACACTTCCCCCCTTTGCCTTTAAGGTATTCAGTAATTTCTTACTCTTTTCTCTATTCTCCTATCTTCTCTCAAATGACTATCAATCATTTATACCTAAATGCGAATTAATCATTAATTTATTAACTCTTCCAGGGGTATTTGAATTTAAATCTGATCTGAGATAGCCAGGTAACCCATTGTTACCTGGTAACCCATTGAATGCTAGACTTAGAGTCAGGAAGACCTGAGTTTAAAATGGCCTCAGACACTTACTAACTGGACAATATACTTAACTTCTGTGTACTTCAGTTTGCCCATCTGTAAAATGGAGATCATACTATCATCTGCCTCCCCAAAACTTTCATAGACAGTTTCTCAGATAAAGGTCTCATTTCACAAATATATAAAGAACTTTGTCAAACTTAGAAGAATACGAGTCATTCCCCAATTGAAAATGGTCAAAGGATATGGAAGGCAGTTTTTCAATGAAGAAATCAAAACTATATATAGTCATATGAAAAATGCTCTAAATCATCATTGATTAGAGAAATGCAAATTAAAACAGCCTTGAGAGGGAGTGGGGTATACTCTCTCAGTACCATCTGTGAAGACTCCTGAGAGTGAGGAAAAAGAGAAAGACTATCTTGAAACCAGAGACAGGCTTTTTAAAGACTGGACAGACCTGAGTCTTGGGTTTCCTAAGAAATGACACAACTAGGACCTTTTCCACATTCCATTACTGTCAATCAGGATTCAGCCCTTTAGGAATCTCTTAGAACCCTTGGCCCTTCTTAACTTTAGCGTTTGCCAAATAAGGATATGTACACTTGGATTGGCTATACCCTGTTTCCTTGGTCTTTGTCTTTTTTCCGTTCCTAGACTGTAAGCCTGCCTCCCAGCCAATGAGAGCAAGAGACAGAGATGGCAGGGGGCTTGACTGTGCTATAAAATCTTGCTTTGTCTTCTGTAATGAACCTCATTCCTCTGGTTTGCACTGGTGGAAGTGATGCCCTTTTCTTGCAAGAACTGAATAAAAACTCTGTTCTTCCCTCAAGACACCTCTGACTTTTAATTTTTCAGTAGGGGATTTTTGGGGTGTCTGTACCCCACACAGTTATAATCATACACCTATCAGATTCACTAAAGTGATAGATGCCCTTCACTTGGGGCATCAAGTTGTAGTATATGATTGTGATGGGGTACTACTATGGCATATAGTAAACTGGTTGTTTTTAGAAAAGCATAGAAAGACTTGAATGAAATAAAGAAAGTGAAATGAGCAGTACCAAGAGAATATTATACAAAGTAACAGAAATACTGTCCTAAGAACAACTTTGGCTAATTCATCTTTAGTATCATAAATACTGAAACCGTCTACAAAGGACCTGTGAAGGAAGATGCTATTCACCTCCTGAGAAAGAGCTGATAAATAGAAGTATGCATAGTATGTTTAAGTATATATGGAGATATATTTCTATCTCTATAAAATTTGTATTTAATTGTAGCCTTCTCTATGACAGGATAGGGAGAGAGGAAGAAAAAAAAAGTACACAGCAGAAAACAAAAGAAAACTCAAAAGCATAGAAAAGCTTTGAAAATAGTGTATAAGTATTCATTACATAGTTTTGTTTTTTTTTAAGTAAACAGTCTGAAATGGAAATTCATGGTTTTATATTGAATCCTCTAAGTTGTACTGTGTACTTGGAAATGTTCTTTTTTTAAATCTTTTTTTCTTTAAGTTCAAAATGAATAAAAAGTTAAAAAAATGGGATTTTAGATGGAATATGAAGGAAGTCAGGAAAATCAGTGGATGGAGTTAAGGAGGGAGAGCATTCCAGGCATGGGGAGAGCAAGAGAAAATAATGGAAGCTGAAAGATGGGGTATCTTGTTCATATAATGAGCATGAGGTCAATGTCACTGAATCAAAGAGTATGTGGTGGAGAATAAGGTGTGAAAAGAATGGAAGATAAGAGGGAATTAGGTTATGGAGGATTTTTAATGCCAAACAGAGCATTTTGTATTTGATCCTAGGGACAATAGTGAGCCACTGGAGTTTATAGAATAAGGGAGTGTTGTGGTCAAGCCTGGTGGAGGGGACCATAGGACAGGCTTTTTACATAATAAGCTGTACTAATCAGCACAAATAGATTCAGGGAGCTCACGGAACCAGGTAATGCCCTCACCAAAGCATTGTTAATGTGACTAGGCAGGACACGGGAAATGCCTGAGGTGTAAAAACCCAGAAAGATACAAGGCACATAACAATTCAGAGCCGGAGGTTGCTTAGGTCTCTGTGGCTATATGGACACTGCACAGATGAATGAATGACATGCTTGTTTTTGTTTCTTTTTCTTCCCCCTTGTTGTCTTCCCTCTTCCCCCTCTTCCCTGCCCCCCCCATCCCAAATGACCTGAAAGACAATTCATTTCAATTCAACAAGAATTTACAGAATGCTTATTGTATCTCAGCATGGTATATAATGCAAATGATTACCTGCCCTCAGGGAACTTATAGTCTAGTTAGGGATATAAGACACAGATGAAAGTCATATGATGAAGTTGAAATAACTTGGAAAAATACAGACTGCTTAAATGTGCAGTAAATGTTTAAAGAAAGTGAGGCTAGGTATAAAGGCTGATACAATAAGTAATCTGGGGAAGCAAGGAATAGCTTACCTGTCAGATTTATGAAGTAGGGAAGACTTTATGACCAAAGAAGAGTTGGAGAGCATTACAAAATGCAAAATGGATAATCTTGATTACATCAAATTGAAAAGTTTCTGTACAAACAAGGCCAATGTAACCAAGATTAAGAC
>JAQQSW010012901.1:0-12432 GCA_028646575.1 Pseudocheirus occidentalis
GGGGGGGGGGGGGGGGGGGTAGGTTTTTTATATGTTGCTAGGTTGTGGAGTCCATCAAAGGGGCATTGCTGTGTTGAGTAGGCACAAAGTCACCTCAAGCCCCACATCCGCAGAGCATCCCTCCCAACTTGCTCCAGTCTCCATCCGAGAGGAACTCGTGTGTGTCCCTGTTTGGTGCCTCTCTGGATTTCAGGGGCTTGGACTATTGAACAGGGAATGAAAGGTGAAGGCCATTTCTGCATTAGAAACAAGATGAAGTCATGAATCTAATCACATGGTGTCTCTCACATTTTCATGTATTTGTAACAACATAAGGGTTCCATTGAATTTTCAATCCCAGAGGAGCAGTGTAGGTGCTAATGGTTTGACTAGATGCATGATTTCATGCCTACCCTATTGCCAGTGCAGGCAGAAGCTGCCTTCAGAGCCAAGCATCTTGATGGACTGGAATGGCTAAGTAGGGGAGAAGAAGCGGAATGATGCTCAGCATCCCTGCCCTGTGAAAAGCAAGTGTCCCATGGGGCCTTGGTCCAGGGTGGCCTGCCGTGTTGGCATTCAAGGTTCTTTTCCCTAAGAAAATCCCTGCAAGACTAGATCAACATGAGCTCTGCCCTGCTGGTCAAATCTCTCCCCTCTCTCCTCCCTTTCTTCCACTCTCTTTCCCCCTCTTTCCTCTCTTGCCCCTCCTCTCCCTCTCCCTCTCCCAGACAACCTCCTCTGCACCTTCCCTGCCAAATGACAATCCTTTTACTCACCTCTTGTCTGTTACCTTTCCCTTGAGAGCATTTGAAGCCTCTTCCCCAGCTGCCCACTGTAGTCCCACCTCTACCCACTCTACCCATGCCTTCCCTTTTCTCAACTGAGAATATTAAGGCCATCTCGGCTCCACTCCATAACACCGTACAGTGCAAGAGGGGGAGGAAGTAAGCTCTCCTATAACTTTACCTTCTCCCTCCTCTCTCAGGAGCCCAATAAGCTTTCAGCATAGTCCATTTGCAGAAAGAAATTTATGCATCATGGTTTAGAAGTAATCTCTGAGTGTGCTGTCAGCGACAGTCTTCACTCTTAAGACAGGACGGCCAGAAGCCTGACCTTGACATCCTGACTCAAGGTTCCTATCTCTAGCTTTGGATGTGAAGTCTTGTCTTACTCTGGTTCTACTTAAATATCTCCTTGGACAGTGACAGTACAACATAGCCATCACGTTGGCAAAGTGAAGGATTTCAAGCTTTTGTCTCTAATCATGGCATAAATTATTGAAGAGAATGTCTTTGTGGATCACTGGGGGCCTGTTTGGGGATTTGAAAACAATGGTTTGGAGCTTCAAGAAGTTTCTGTGCAGCAGATGGAAGAAGAAACAAGGACCAGAAAACCAAAATGCCTCAGCTGTGGCCTTACTGAAATCTGTAAGTTACCCCCCTTCTCACCTCCAGTGCCCACTGCCCACCCACACTGGCCCTTGCCTCCGGGGGCAGCTGTTAGTGGATTGGTCCAGCTGTTCCGGGAAGCAGCTTGAAATTATGTGGAGTGACCAAAGATTCCATGTTGAGCACACACTAACAAAGTCAGTGACAGTGACAGAAAGGCCTCGTGTGCACCAAGATACTGGCAGTAAATAAGTGGAAACAAATGGGAACCAGAGGTCACAGTATGTGAATGTCACAGAACATGCCAGGACTGTGAGGGGCAATGAGGATGAATCCAGAGAAATTTGAGACGCCAGCAAATGGAAGCGAAATGAAAGAAGCCCACTGAGAAAATGAGCTTGTATGGTGGCAGACCCTGAGGCCAGCGAGAGCGAGACCCATGCTGCCTGGCAGTACCATGAGCCTGCTGCGTACCTGCTGCTGTGCTGAGCGCTGTACAATTACAATCTCATGTGATCCACACAACAGTCCTGCAAAGGGGGTGCTATCATGAACCTCACTTTGTAAATGAAGAAACAGGCTAACAGTGGTCGAGACACCAGGCTCGTTTACACAGCTAGTAATTACTGTGTCAGGTCAGATTTGATCTCACGACTCCAGGGCTGGTACTCTATCCACTGTGCCCCCTAGATGGAAACAGCAAGGGAGGAGCCTCTTTTTTGCTCTAAGCCCCTTCATTTCTATATAGGCCTTTGTGGGAAGGCCAGTCCCTGGAGGAAAGCCGGCATTTTCGGAGAGTTGTTTTGTTTTCTTCTCTACTTCAGCAGGTCTCTTCATTTTGAGTACCGTTTCCTCCCATTGAGTTCCCAATGACAGAACCAATCTCCACATACAGGGAGGTACCAGAGGAGGTCTATACAGGCAGGTCCATACCTGGGTGTAGACCATGAGCCAAGAGAGTGAGAAAATCCCCTGAAATATGTCTGGGCCCGTTGTCAGTAAGCTTTGATAGAGCACTTGCTGTGTGTCATGCATTGTGCTAAGCAGAGGCACAAACACAGCCCCAGGTTCACCCTTCTGGTTCAGCTCACTCACTGTCCTACCAGTAGCCATCTCCCCCTTGCATCCTTTCTCTTATCTCCCTGTTTCCCTAGTCCAAACCTTTATCCATGCTCTTTCCATGACCCAAGTGTGAGTGACAGGCTATTTGCCTTTTTCCCCCTCCCTTTCCAAGGCCAGGAGTTTGTGAAAATCAGGTGTATTTGTCTACCCCCAAGAAGTAGAGTTACGACGTAAATCATGTGAACCCAGGGATCCTGATGGTTAAAATGACCAACCAAGGGGTATAAGGAACAAGGCAGGAGAGGCCAGAACCTCCAGGGAAGAAAGCAATGCCAAACATAATGAGAAAAGAATTTGATAGGCCCACCTGCGTTTTCCTTCCCCTGGCCCTGGAGAGGAGGCACTGAGGATTTGGAGGAATCTCTAGTCTTGCTAGGCAAACTCCAGAAACCCGGGACTTGGTCAAACAGGAAGAATAGAAAGACAGACATGGAGAGAGACATAAAGAGAGATGCGAGATGAGAGACACAGAGACACAGCTGGAGGAGGGAGGGAGGGAGGAAGCACCAAGCGGCCCCTTCCCCTCCTCTGACTGACTCCTGGGAGCAGGACAGGAGAGAAGAGCCATACTACTGTAGGAATCAAAAAACCCCATTGGGACTGATACCTGCTGATCACATGATTCTGGTTTTCTCATTTTCAGAAAACATTCTTCTATAACACTGAACTGTGTGGCTTCCAAGTGAGCAGAAGGGCTCGGCATCCCAAAGGCTACCAAGCCAGGTCACCTGAGTGAGGGTTCCAACCCAAAAGAACGAAAACATCCCCAGTGGATACATGGCCCCTTTGTGCCCCTGACACAAGGTTTATGTCATTAATGTCACCTTCTCTCTTTTCTGCCTACCAGAATCCTAACCATCCTTCAAGGACTCAGCTTAAGGCACCTCCTCCAGGAAGCCAGTCCATGCAGTCTCCTCTTAGAAAGTCTCATGGTGCTTTTGGTGTTTCTTCCCTATCATATTTGCATCTCTGCTTCCTCATTTAGCTGTAAGAATCTTGTCTGCCCAGCCAGCTGTGAGTTCCTGATGGGAAGGGGGTCACATCTTCTGTTTCTTTAGCATTCTACAAAGCATTTCTCACAAGGCTGTGTGCAGAATAAGCTAGTGGTCAGTGAGTGGATATGGACTTTACTCTCCGTGGCCCATGGGATTAGAATCAAGCCTTCGTGGTGCTGCATTTCTGTGTCATGTGAAGCCATGATTCAGCACCTGCAAAGAGTGGGTAGGTGAGGTTGTTAGTTTTGCTGAATGTTTTGTTTTTCCTTCCTTTTCTTTATTATCCTTTGCTCTCCAGATTTTGCCACGATGCCTAAGTGGCCTTTTCCCTCTGCCTCTGTGGGCCCCTTTGTCCTGCTTGCAGGTTTCTTCCAGAGACTCCACTCTGAGGAAGGGCCCAGACCAGCTGTACTCCATTCCCAGGCTTTGCCCCGGTACCTTTCCTCTCTCCATCTTTTCAGCCTCCATTTGATGTGTTCTCTCCCCCTAATTAGAATGTAAGCTCCTTGAGGGAAAGGACTCTTTTTGTTTATATTTTAATCCCCCAGTATTAGCAAAGTTCCTGGCACATAGTAAATAAGTGTTTAATGTATGCTTGTTAACTTTATTATAAAGGATGGTTCCCTGGGAAGGATGGGGAAAGAATTCAGTGGGAAATGTAGGTGATGCAAAAAGAAAAGATTGTAATGAATGAAAGAAAGAAAAAAAGAAAGAAAAGAAAGAGAAAGAAAGGGAAGGGAGGAAAAGAAAGAAGGAAAGAAAAAGAGAAAGACATTACTGAACTTGGGATCAGGAAGACCTGAGTTCAAATCCCACTTCTGATGCTTTAAGAAGTCACGTGACCCTGGGCAAGGCACTTACCCTGCCTGAGGTTCAGACAACTCTCTAAGGTTATAACTAAGAAATGGTCACAATTTGTACGTTATGTCTAAAGGGGATTCCATATACCCATGAGATCACAGGTCCTTGACTGGGGCATAAATCATGTCTTGCTGTGTCTTGTTATTAATCTTTTTTTTAAATCCATGATAGAATTACTTAAAATTCCCATGATAAAATTAACTTAATATTCCCCAACTCTGCTGTGAGCAAAGGAATGGTATGATGGGTTACTAGTTCATTATTTCGGGTGGGAAATGTAGTGCCTGAATTTTTTCCAGATAAAATAATTTCTTTGCTGACCTTCATGATGAAATGCCAGCAGGGTAGGCTTTTCAGATTAAGAAATAGCAAAGAACTCAACAGGGAACAGAAAGTCCACTAGGACTTGAGGGAAGAAAGGAATGTATTTGAAATCTTAATGATTTTCATTCTTGGCTACAATTCTTTCCCACCTGCAGGCTTATGTCAATTTCCTCCCAAATGGAGGCTGGGTCTTGCCAATGGCCGTCATCAGCTCTGTCATGAGCCTGGTAGAAACTATTAATTAAATCATCATCTGTGATACTAGTCTCACCTGTGAGGACCGTGTGCCCCCTTCGAACTTCCTCTCAAGATTAAGGCACTTTCTGTATTGTGTACCGGTTACTTCCCAGGAGCTCTGCCTCAAGAGAAGAGTAACATGGTCATGTAAGATGGTGCTCTTCAAAGAACTGGCGCATGTAGGTGCAAGATCTCATCACTCTTGTCGGATATAAAGTGTGTGTCCAGATTATTAGGAGAGATTTTTTTCTCTAAAAGTCTACATTTGTTCCTTCCAGGTACATGGGTGTGGCAGGAAGTGGTTCTAACTTTTCACTTAACAAATGCCCTTTGAAGATGAAATCAGTAAGAGGTCACGTTTTTCTTGACCTTTGTACTTGATCAGAGTGTGATTCCTACTCTTTTGTCTTATTTTTGGCATCTCTGTTCTATTAAATCCAGTCAGTATTGTGGGGCAAAGGGCATGGGAGTCAGAAAACCTGGGTTCAAATCCCGTCTTTGATGCTTACTATCTTTGTGAGCCTGGCAAATCATTTAACATCCCAGGGCCTCTTTCCCATCCATAAATGCTTGGGCCCGATGGCTTTTGAAATCCCTTCTATGATGATATGGCAGGCGCTGGGGCAAGCATCGAACATGCAGAGACTAAAGTGAACCAGTCCCCACCCTCGGTAAGTTTAGAGCCCGTGGTGGAAATAATCCCTTTTGTCCTTCCCCTTCTGCTCAAAAAATCTTAGTCTCTAGTTGTACTCTCTTGCCGTTGTCTGAATGCATGAGGACATCCAAACCATTGGGACAAAGGTCCCCAAGGAGAAATTCCAATCTTCAGAAAGCTAAGCCAGGATTACCTGGGGTCATTTTTAATAATTTGAAAGAAATGCATAAGCAAGATTTCAAAGCTCAGTAAACATCTTAATCCAAAGAGGATGGGCCCAGGGAGTGCATAATAGCTTCAGAGGCTGGCAAGCCACCGCAATGACCCCTTCCAAGCAAGAATAGTAAAGAGGGAGGAGTACCTCAGTCACTCACAATTGCCACAAGATTCATCAGCACTCATTGATTTCCACAAACCTGCCCCTATGGAGGAAAGGAGGGTCATATCTACACCTATAAGCTAGATGTGGACAATGCAAGATGTACCATGAGTGACCCAGTGACTCCCAGCTTCTGGGATATGCAAATGGGTGATTTGTCTAGGCCAAGAACATCCGGACTTATGTAACAACCTCCACTCCAACAACACCGAAGTCCCAGTTCTTTAAAGTCTGATTCCAATAACAGATTCAGCTGATGCTTGAGATCAGCCAGTTCCAGATGCTCAGGGATTCTGAGATCCAAACAGCATATGTGGGCTGTGCTTCACTTGGTCTGCTCAGCTCTGGCATGACTTCTGATGGTCACATGAATTCTTTTCCCTAGTCAGAAGCGCCAGGAGATATTTAGGACATCTCCATCATCCTTCTGGCTCCAATTTAGAACAAGTCCATGGAACTGTGCCTAAAGTTCATTGGGGAACCATTTGGCTCAGCTTCTCCCAACATGGTTCTCATCTTGAAGGATCTCCAATCGTTGCCTTATTATCCACAATTTATCCACCAATGAGTAGGACACAGAATTGAACAGGGGGAGATCAGGCTGAATGGTCTTCCAGAAATTGCCTTTAATGACCCCAAGATTCTTCCAAAAATAAAGGCCCCTCTTCTTGATACCAGTGCTCTCCCAGTGTTGTCATATGGTTGTAAATCATCGGATACTATGAACTCTGGAGAACTGGAACAACACAAAGAAGGTAAAATGGAGAGGGGAACGGGAGTGAGGGGCAGACCACAAACTGACTAAAGTAGGAAAGAAATCAAGAGCTGGCACACAGGTCATCAAAGAAAGGTGTGATCAGGAAAGCCTGGGCAGAGGATAGCGGGTGTACATCCTGCTCAGGGGACACAGAAAGAGGAGGCATGGATGAGCTGTGGTCTTTGTCTCTGGAGGGAGCATCTACACTGGGGTGCTCACAAGCCCACTGGTCCATCACCCTCCAAAGATCCATCACATAATGGCAAGACCACTAATGCCAGTTCTCTTCATGCTTAGCTTGGCTGGGCTTGGATTGATATGTTACAAGATCTCTGCTTAGAGCTTTCCATCTTGGTGGAGGCAGCCACGCTTGGCTCCCCAGTGGTAAAGTCCTGCAGATTCCCAGGTAACCTCCCTGCCAAGATGGCAGCCTTTTCTAGATGCAATATAAATATCACACTCATAAACTGTTCGTACAAATTGAACTTGGGATTTTAACAAGGTCCAGGAGATAATTAGGGTCTCAGGAGAACCTCTGACATCTGAAAGGCTTTGTGGTGTGAGGGAAAGAGTGCTGGGTTCCTATCAATGTTGTCCAGGCTTGACTCTCAGCTCCGAAGGCTGTGTGACTGGGACAATGCTCATGTTCTCTCAGACTCAGTTTTGTCACCTGTAAAGTGGTGGGAATGATAGAACCATAGATTTAAAGCCAGAAGGGACCTGAGAAAGTCATTTACTGCAATTTGCTTCAGTTAACAAAAGAGGAAATGGAGAATCAGTTAAATTACTTTCCTAAGGTCACACAGTAAACAGTAGAGTTAAGGTTTGGATTCCAGTCCTCCAAGCAACCCAATTTCCACTGGACCTCTTGTTATACTGTCCGTCTCACATGGTTATTGTGAATAAAGTGCTATAAGAATGTCAGGATTTTATTTAAGAACATGAGATTTGTGACTGGGATGGGGCAATGGAAAGGTTTTCCTGAAATGAAATGCATTTTGAAAAAGGGCAGGGGGGGGGGGGGCTAAGATGGCAGAAAGGAAGCAGTAACCTTTCCACTGTCTTCCAACACTTCTATACAACCAGACTATTGTACAATGTGAAAGTGTTCACAGATCCTATACATGATTGTATGCAACCATGGGGGGGCAGGGCAGGGGAGAAAGGAGGGGAGAAAATCTGTAACTGAATCTTGTAAACTAAAAGTAAATAAACAAGTCAATAAATAAAAATAAGTGAACACACACACACACACACGCACACGCACACACCAGAAAAGGGCAGGAGTGAGATTAGGATGGGTAGTACTAGGTAATTAAGCTATACATCGATATGAGAATCTTCCATCCTGAGAGTGGCAGTGTGGCAGAGAGCCTTTGGGTGAAGCCAAGAGACAGAAGGCTATGGATGACACTTTCCTAAAGCAGATTCCAAAATGAACACAGAAACAGGGAAGAGAAGAGAAGGGAAGGGGAGAAAAGGGGAATAGAACATTTATTAAGTGCCTACTTATTGACTTTCTCTCTCTCTCTCTGTTTCCCTCCTCCTTTCTTCTCTTTCCTTTCCTTTTGTTTTCTTTTATTACTTCCACAAAATGTTAAACCCAGTTCACTCTGAAGCTCACAGATTGGACCACGATAGGTCCCTGTCCAAGCTCCACTTAATGGCTGTATTTTGGGCCCTCCTGGCTCAGAGTGAATGTCATTGGTAACTATTTCTCTTTGGAACAGCACACCTGAGGGTCTCCCCCTTCCAGCTGGATTGTTTTTTCTAATTAAAGGGGCCATCCTTTGACTCATGTCTTAAAGATTCATTCAATGGGCGTTATCTCACTCCAAGTGAGTACGTGAAGGGATCTTCACCTAAAAGGCTCAGGGACTCCCATTGCCTCCTGGGCCATCTCCAATCATCCTGATAAATATCTGGCTGCTGGCCCCAGATGGCTCTGGAGGAGAAGGTGAGGCTGGTGACCTTGCACAGCCCTGCCTCCCAAAGTCAGCTGCAGCTCCTGTCACCATCCCCCTGGTGTCATGGTCCACTTCGAGAACAAAGGTCAGACAGAACAACCATGTGCTGGACTCTGAACTAAGTGGTTTTACAAATGTTAGCTCATTTGGTGTTGGAATTGTAGAGTGTGAGGAGGGGAGTGAGATGCAAGAAACCTGAGAAGGTAGGAAGGGTCCAAATTACTTTTTTTTTCTTTTTTGGAGGGGGAAGACAGGGCAGTTGGGGTTAAGTGACTTACCCAAGGTCACACAGATTTGAACTCAGGTCCTCCTGACTCCAGGGCCGGTGCTCTATATTCACTGCACTACCCAGCTGCCCCACCCCCAAGTTGCTTCAAATGTGAAGCAGAGGAATTTCGGTTTGATCCTAGGAGTAATAGGGAGCCACTGAAGATTGTTGAACAAGGGGATGGCATGTCCTGTGCTTTAGAAAAATCACCTTGGCCCCTGAGTGGAGACAGATTAAAGGAAGGAGGTATTTGAGTCAGAAGTTAGAAGCTATTGCAATAATCTGGGCGTGAATAGATTAGGGCCTAAATTTAGGGAGCAGCTATGTGAGTGCAGAGAAACGAATGTATGTGAGTGAAGCCAAGGGAGAAATGACAAAATCTGGTGACAGACTGGCCACAGGGGGTGAATGATTATGGAATCAAAGACAGCGCCTTGGTTGTGACACCCTCGGTGGTGACTGGAAACTGGGGGGGAAGAAGGAGATCTGCTTCAGACATGCTGAAATGCCTGTGAGGCACCTAGTTTGAGAGTTCTCGAAGACAGTAAATGATGCAGGACTGGGGCATGGGAGGGAGACAGGGGTGGCCACAGAGATTTGGGAAATCATCTGCACAGAGATGACCATTGAACCCGTGGGAGCAGATGAGGCCACCAAGTGAGAAAGTATAGAGGGAGAAAAGAAGAGGGGCCAGCATGGCATGCTGGGAAAAGCAGTTAATTTGGAGTCAGAATATGGAGCAGGGGGAGTTTCTGACTCTGCCTTTTAGACGCATGGGCTTGGAAAAAATCTCTTCCTCCTCTTAGCTGTCTGCATTAGGAATGTTCCAAACTGGGGGCTCTGAGCAATTGTGACCGAACTCACAACTTTTCTTCTAAAATAAACTGGATGTCCTTCTCTGGACATTCTCCACCTCGACAACGTGCCCAGACACTGTGCCCCAGAACTGAAGACAATCCTGTAGTCTCAGTGGGGCAGAAGACAGAAGGATGGTCACCTCTTTATTTTTTGGCAGCCACATCTGTCGATGCAGATCAGGTTCCCATCAGGTTTTTTGACTGCCAGATTACTTGGATAGCTCATAGTGAATTTGCAGATCACAAAAAGACCCTGGAGCATATTTTCTCTGTCTCTCTCTCTCTCTCTCTCTCTCTCTCTCTCTCTCTCTCTCTCTCTCTCTCTCTCTGTATTTCTCTGTCTTGCTCTCTCTACCTCTCTATTCCTCTGTCTCTCTGTATTTCTCTGTCTCTGTCTCTCTCTGTCTCTGTCTTTCTGTCTCTCTCTGTCTCTGCCTCTGTCTCTCTGTGTCTGTCTCTCTGTCTCTCTGTCTCTGTCTCTCTGTGTCTTTCTGTCTGTCTGTCTCTGTCTCTGTCTCTCTATCTTTCTGTCTCTCTGTCTTTCTGTCTCTCTCTCTGTCTCTGTCTCTGTCTGTCTGTCTCTGTCTCTGTCTCTGTCTGTCTCTGTCTCTGTCTCTCTCTATCTCTCTCTGTCTCTCTCTGTCTCTGTCTGTCTCTGTCTCTCTCTGTCTGTCTCTGTCTCTCTCTCTCTCCTGGTGCTGAGGCAGGAGCACATATGGAAAACCACCGGATCACACACAAAACTGCAAAGGGGCTTAGAGGGGGTTAGTCCAGCCCCTTCATTTCACCAGTGAGGAAGCAGCGGCAGAAGAGGTCTGACACATCTGCCCAAAGTTGCAGGGGGAGTGGGGGCAGAAGGAAGGAATGTATGTGAGATTTATGAGACGCCTGCTGCGCCTCAGGAGCCGCTGGGTGTTCTAGGTGTTCTAGCACAGAAAGCACTGGGCCTGGAGTCAGGAAGACATCGTCATTGTGACTTCAGATCCGGCCTCAGACACTTCTGCAACCTTCGGCAAGTCACTTCACCCTGTTTGCCTCAGTTTCCCCACCTGTAAAATGAGCTGGAGGGGGAAACTCCAAATGGGCCATGAAGAGTCAGATGTGACTAAGACGTGACAAGATGACAACACTAGCAAGTGCCAGGCACGGTGCTGAGAGCTGTGTGAATGTGCCTCATCTGATTCTTACAACAGCCCTGTGAGGCAGATGCTATTATCACCTTTTTACAATTAAGGAAACTGAGGCAGAGATTTAGTGACTTGCCCAGGATCACGCAGCTAGTAAGTGCCTGAGGCTGGATTTGAACCTAGACCCAGCCCTCTATCCCCTGCACCAAAGGAAAAAGGCTCATTACAAAGGTAATAGGTATCAGAGATGGAATTTGAACCCAGATTCTCCGACTCCATGATGCCACAGGAGTGTAGTCCAGCTAATTCCCAAGCCTGGGCATCCTGGAAGTTGCAAGCCAATGATTCTCAAAGCACCAGATGGTCTGAAGTACAGGATTTTAAAATGTCATTCCTGCATAGAAAACACAGCGGATGTTAGCAACAATCAAAGTGATCTCAGCTGTTCCACCATTGTCTGGGCATCATAGTGTACAGAAAATCTCCCAAGATTAAATGGCTTAGCTCAGTTCCCATACACTATCAAAATCTCTTGGCTACATCAGTCTCATATGAGCCCCTGCTTGGCATTGAGAACCAAATCTTTGTGCGGTTTAGCCGGTCAGTTCTGGATCAGAATTTTCCCATTTCTGGTCATTCCCTCCCCAAGATAACATAGTTTCGTGGAAGAATGGGGCCAAAGAGTCCTGGGTGAACGCCACCCTATAAAAACATCCTCCGGATCTGTTTCTGCCAATCAAGCTGTCTTTGTGAGCCCAGGCATCTGCTTGACACCTGACCTCCCTTATCCCTGTCTTTCTGATGGTTTGAAAAATGATGCTTACTCATTTGATGATCAGAGACTGTGCCAATCAGCTAATTCTTCTCTTATCAGATCATTTGGAGCAGTTGATTTTCTCCAGATGAGCTTATCCTCCTCAACAGACCAGAGACAATGTCTCTGCCCTATGAGCCTTCCCAGGTGCTGGACAGGTCCTACTTTTGCCCTGAGAAGGAGCTTGGGGAGAGGTCAGGTGGAGGGCTCCATGACCAGGTCTGGAGATGGGAGCCCTGGGAGCTAAGGAACAGAGATAAACAGAGATAAAAGGATCCCACCCAAATGTTGCTTTATTGGGGGAGCCAAGCATGTTCCACTCCCCATCCCAGAAAGTCGCTTCATAGCTGAGTATTGACCAAGATGTTGGCCACAGAAAGTGGTCCATTGCCTGGCCATCGCTCACAAGCAATATTTGAAGATAGATGGCTTCTCTGGGAATGACTGGACTTAAGAAAGGTGGCTGGGCTGCCTTAGCAAAGCCGGGAGGGCACCTTGTTGTCTCAGGCAGGAAATGTTGCTGCTCCTTAGCTGTTCACAGCTGAAAGAACAAGAGAGAAGAAACCAAGGCAGAGTGAGCCTGTAAAGCCAATCAGCAGTAGATTCCTGAGAGAATGCTACTGTGAACAGCTTTTAAGATTCGGATTACACAGTATTAGTGAACACTTTGTTTATTCCATTACAAATCTTTATTCAGTACAA
>JAQQSW010012902.1:0-12432 GCA_028646575.1 Pseudocheirus occidentalis
TTTTGTAGCAAAAGGCAATAAACTCAAGAAAATATAATGGAGCATAGGAAGCCTGGATATTGTAAAAAGGCCTCCATGGGGAATAGAATTTAAATGCATTTTGTCCCTAAAGATCAAAGGAATGAGTTAAGATTAAAGCGGAAAAGCCTGTTGATTTTTAACTTCTAAAAGATGACAGTTTTCTTGCTAAAGACCTATGTCAAGTAAGTATTCAAGAGAAAACAAAAAATGAAAAATGTCTTTTCTGTAAGCAAAAAGGACAGTCCAATTCTGTTGGGGCTAGAAGGAACACAATTATAGTTGGTTAAGTGCTGAGAGACATCTTTAATTTCATTTTTAAAAAGATTGCTGGATCCCAGAGATTGGGTATTAACATTAGTAATAACAAAAATAATAGCTAACATTTACATAGCGTATCAAGATTTGCAAAGCACTTTTACATGCATTATCTTATTAGATTCACATAGCAATTTTGTGTTAAATGTTGAAATGCAGAGAAAAATGAGTCTTTAGTAGTAGAACCTTCATTTGTGATTTTGTATTATGAAAGTAGGAAAGTTCATTGAAAATAGTATATATTTGGTAAGGAGCATCTTCATAATTTCTCTCCATGGCTTTAGAAGAGAGAAGATGCTTCTAACTCATGCTTTTGTGCTTCGGAGTAGCCAAGGTGAACAATTAGAGAAACTCCTGGTACTGCAACTGAATGGTACCCATCAATTACAGATTTTCCATGAGTACTTTTTAAAAAAAATTAATTTTTAGTTTTCACCATTGACTTTTATAAGATTTTGAGTTCTAAATAGTGTATCAGGCCTATGTATGCAAGAATTATATTATAATTAGAAAAACTAACATTTATATAGAGCTTACTATGAGTTGAGCACTGTACTAAGAGCTTTAACAATTATCTCTCTTGATGATCCTCAAAACAACTCTGAGAGTAGTTATTATTCCTACTTTACAGGTGAGAAAATGGAGGTAAACAGGACAAAGTGACTTGTCCAGGGACACACAGCTAGTAAATGTCTGAGGTCAGATTTGAACTGAGGTTTTTTTCCTCTAACTTCAGGCCTGGAGTCCTCCACTTCACCACCTAATTTCTATTAAGACCACAAGAAATAGTTCTCAACAGAGATGTGCTGTAACTCTGAAGAGGCTTGGAAGAGGCCATTATTAAATTTTCATTAAGAACATTTACATATGAGAAATGAGCAATCACTATAAATCATGGCTTGATATATTCTTTTGTTGGTTGTCTAGACTTAAGAAAGTATTAATAATGTAATTCAGCTAAAAACAAGTGTGCATCTTTCTTTAGAAAGATAAGCTAAAAAAAATCAATGACCTATCCAAAGGGTTATTTATTTATTTATTTGTTTGTTTGTTTGTTTATTTATCTAATAAAACTATTAAGAAAAAAGGATCATTTATAATGAACCTAATATGTGCCAGGTTCTACGCTAAATGCTTTTACAAATATTATCCCCTTTGATTTTCACAACAACCCTGGGAGATAGGTGCTAGTATTATTACAGATTGAAGGTGGATTTTTTTAGAGGACAGTCCTGATGTGTTCAAATGAAATTTATCAATAAAAATAACAAAAATATTCATAAAAATAAAAGAAACTATTTATAGTAATAATTCTCAGCCATAATCTTTTGTCCAATTAGATTTGCAATACACTTAAATAGAATTACCTTGCTTTTTAAAATGGGAAAGCTCATAATGTTTCTAAAAAGACCAACAAAAGGCTGAGTGTTCCAGAATCAGACTGGCTTTAGTCTTTCAAAATTTAATTATATATAGATCACAATAGCACACAAAGAGTTATGCTTATAGCAAGTCAAGTAAGCATTTGCTGAGTCAACTGTACTTTGCAAAGACTATTCTTCAAGTCATAAATTCTTCTAAAATTTATTCAGCATGTGTCTGAACCAGAGTCTCTGTTTTCAGATTTGAATCCCAAGGGCTCCTCCCATTGGTGATTTCTTCCCTAGGAGAAGGGTCCTAGAGCATCCATCCTTCATTCTCTAAACTATAAACCAGTCCCCTTTTTAATTCACCTTTGCCTAATGAACAGGATTTGGGGATGAAGTGTACTGAAGCTTAAAGCTGTATGTTTGTTAACAGTTGAGGGGATGAGGAGAAGAGGGAAGAAATGGGGAGAATGAACATAAGAATTAAGGTCAATAAGGTGACAGTAAAGGCAGAACCCCTCAGTCACAACTGTGAAGACTCAGTGCCTGTTGCTTGATTGAAACATTTTTTGTCCCTCTCCTGATAGAATGTAAGCTGATCTGTTTCATTTCTATCTTTGTATCGTAAGCATCTGGCACACTCCCTAGCACAAGGTTGTCTTTGTATCTTAAGCATCTGGCACGCTCCCTAGCACAAGGTTGTTTCTTAATAAATGCTTATTGATTGATCAGATTTCATGTGCACCCTCCCTCCACGAATGCAGATCAGCAATAGATCTGTCACTTACAGACCTAAGAAGAGTTAGCTGGGGGGCATTAAGAGGTTAAGTGATTGGTCCATTGTCACGCAGCCCATATGTATCAGAGTTGGCACTTGAACCCAGGTCTTACTGGCTTCAAAGCTAGCCCTCTATCTGATATACCAGGGGCTGTGATTGCAACCACAACAATCCAAGCAATGAGCTATTTAAAATGAAGTTGGGAAATATTTAACAAAATAAATAAATATACAATAGAAAATAGATAATGGTAATATGTTGGTTTTCTAAGTGAATACATGAGCAGTAGGGATCCTTATGTATTTGTGGCCCTGTTTCCATTTAAATTTGACACTACAGTGCTATATCACACTGTTTCCTTTTTTTAAAAAATTGCTTTATTGCCTTACACACCTAAGTATTTTTGCATATCTATATATATATGTGTGTGTGTGTGTGTGTGTATATGTATATATTTAATATCCCGATAGGCTTGTGCAAATTGTGCAAGAAATTGTACAATTTCTGTTATTAAAACCTGCTTAAAATTGCAGTAATACTTTTTTGATATGTATGTACATATACACACATTACTCACACATGTATATGTAACACACATATATACACATATGCATGAAATAATAATAAGCAATACACATATATGTATATCTATACATACAATATTTGTGATATATGTATGTATGCATATATCTATACATACATGTGTTACTTCATTTTCTCTAATACAAAGACCTTGCTACAATATATTGATGCTGAGTAAATTCAGTAATTTCCTGTAATATGCATGTGGTCTGAACGGAAATTATGAAGGTGTGACCTTTAGTTTCCTTTTTAAAAAAATGGAATTCATGTTTGCACCAGGACCATGAAATTCTCCCGCCCATCTCCCTCTCCTTCCTATTAGGCATCTGCTGTTCTTCTGTTGTGAGCAGATGTTTCCCTAATGTGTGCAGAGCATAGAAGGTGGAGTAGAATTACCAAGTCACTCCAACCTATTACACCCCCTGTGTATTATCAGGATGTCATCTTTTCCCAAGTAGCAAGGCTCAGACCCAGTGTCCATGTGGCTATTGTTTCTGTTTTAATTTTGATAGAGAGTGATTGTGTATTCTTTTTCTTTTGGGGTGGTGGTAGATGAAAGAATGTGAGTTGGATCAGCATACTTTCTCTTCACTTAAGATAATGGACAAAGAGCCTCAATTTTTAGAAATTATGTGAAACAGGAGGCTTCCTGAAAACATATAAATGCCTTTGCATTTGACCTCCAGAGGACTTGATTTCTAGCATCCAAAAATTTAGGTCAACTGCACTGATGATGCTGATGATGCAGCTCTAACATGCTGATAACCACTATTTCTTCAAGGGATTTTCAGAAGGAACTACGGTATTATTTGGCTTATTTTATTTTCTAGATAGTACGTTGTGGTCATGAGAGGTTTGGGTTCAAAAACCATTCTTGCACAAAATCCCCTCCTTTCATTTTACTTGTTGCATCCATAGAATCTTCCCCCCCGCCCCTTTTTAAACTTAGGCTGTTCAGTCAAATCCATCTAAATCCAAAGAATGTCTTCCTCATTTGCCTTCACTGCAGACAGTATCTAGCCCCTCATTACCAATACCAGCAGTGTCCTTCATCACATTTTCACACCTTCGTTGAGCCTAGGTTTGAGTTGTTTCAGGGTGGATGGAAACTTTCTTTTCCTGTATGCCTTCAGAATGTTCTCTCTTCCCTTACATTAGCGCCGTGACAGTTTTAATAGTTTTAATTCAAATTCATGATGTCTCTCTGCTTCATCCCTTGTATACAATACATACAGATAGACTCACACATACAGAGTTTTAGTTCCCTTTCACACATACAGGAACAATAATTTTGGTTGATTTTTTCTTTTGTACACACACACATATTTTTCCCCCTCTCCTCTTTCTCCCCTCTCTCATTTCTCCCTTTCCCTTTCTTCTCTTTCTCTCATATCTTTTTCTTCCTGTATTTCTGTCTCTTACTCTCTCTCCTTCTTTCCTTTCTCCCTCACCTCTCTGTCTCTCTTTTCTCCTCTTTGTCCCTGTTTTCCACAAACTCTCTCCTTCCCTCTCTTCCACTTTCTCTGTCCTTCTCAGTTTCTCTCTGTGTCTCTTTATGAATCCTTTATTTTCTTTGTCTTTCTCCTCCCCCCTCCATCTCTCTCCTCTCTCTCCTTCATTGTTGCTTACTCAGGGATCTGAAGCTATGTGCGACCCAGCTCCAACAACACTGTCTTTTAAGCAAGACCACAAGTATGAAATAATAAATGAGATTTTAAATGATGTTTGAAGTGGGTGCGAGCAATGTTGTATGCCTCGAGACTGATATTCTTGCAGAAGCCATTGTAAAAAAATGACGAAAGGCAAATTAATCACAGATGAGGCTGAAATAGAACCAAATGAAATCAAGAAAATGAACCAACACATATTTTAATGTTTTTCTTTTCCTAATTGGGCTTGATAGCACCATGTTTTGTTATTAGTGTGCTTTCACTCACTATTGTGACCTTCTTTAAAGAAAAGAAACTAAGAGCAGTCTTGTAAGAGATCTCCCTTTCAGCTACCATGTGAATGAAACCAAATCATTTCATAGGAGGATGGGAGGAATAATTTTACCTATAGCGTGGTTTGAGTTTCTAGTAATTTGGAGTACTTCAAAGATTTTAGTAATTTATGACAATATCACATTCAGTTCCATAGGTATGTTACCATAACATTTCTGTTTTATTATAATGAAACTTAGGAGAAAATCCACCTTTAAAAAACTGCAGAGTAGAGATAAAAATCAGGAATCAGGGTGTACGGAGACTTTCTTTTCCTGTATGCCTTTAGAATCCCAACACCTTTACTAATTAATTATTTGACTATGGGAAAGCCACTTAGCTCCTCAGCCTCAGCTTTTTCATTGGCAAATAGAGATGATGCTAGTGTAATTCAGAGATGTCAGACATGCATCCCAAAGACACATGAGGCCCACAACCCTCCCAAGCATGGCCTGAACTAGATTAAAAAATGTGACATATTTAACAAAACTGATCAAAACACAATAAAACATGGATAATACTGCATTTTAAAACTAAGTCAATATGGGACCTGCAGGGATCCTTATGTATAGCTTAATAACCACTGTTCTTGTCACAGAATTTCCGTGATGAAAGCCTACTTTGAAAAATGTAAATTACAGCATATATATGTGACTTATTATTAAATGATTGCTATTATTCAACAGCTTAGAAGTCATTGAGCAAAAGCTGCAAGACCATCTATGTTAATGGAGATATTAACAGAGAATTATTGCCTAGCTGTGGTCAAGATGGCTCTGGGGTCCCTCTGATTCTGAGCTTCTGTGATTCTGGGACCTTCTGCAGGGTTATAAATGAGAGAATAGAAGTCTAGAATTTAGTGTCCCAAATCCAATTCCAATCCATCCCCTACTCTTATACACTGGAATTGTTAGATTTTGATGAAATCTACAGAATGGCATCAAACTCATAGGGACTCAGCCATAAAATCAATAAAGCCTGAAGATCGAAAGTATTCCATCTACAAATTTTATTTAGGTGAAAACTCCCAAACTATAATGAATAGCTTATTTCAGTACTTTAACATATAAAGTTAAACATACATATGTTTAACATATGTATGCATGTATGTGTGTATTCGAGAAAGAGACAGATTGGGAAAGAGAGAAACAGACAGAAAGAGAAAAGAGTGAGAGGAGTGGGGAGACAGAAAGAGAGAGAAAGCTTTGCCTTACTTCATTGAATTATGAAGATTTTTATAATTAAAAGAGACTTTAGAGGTCATCACATCTAACTAGTCCATTTGGAAGTGGTTCTACCAGCCGAGCAAGAATAAATAAACTTCATGACCAGCAGCATTGTTTTCACTTCCAAATAAACCACATGAAAGACCACCCATTGACAAAAAACAGTTAATGATTTTGTTATCAGTTTAAATACAAACACAACCTCACTTTATCTCCATTTTCTTTCCCCTTGTGGGAAGGGGGAAGAAGGTAACATCTAAACACTTGAATTAATAACAATTTGTGGTTTGAATGGTAATTTTTTTAATTAAATTTTTAAAGATGTCCTTTACTTTTACATTGCCCAAATTCTCCTGTATCCCCTTCCCTAATAGTTATATAATAATAAATAGTAAAGCATTATTTTAAGAAAAAGAGGAAAAACTTCAAAATTTATCAAGCATTGAGAAAAATCTAACATAATATGCAATGGTACACATCTGTGGCCTACCCCACCCACACGTCTGCAATAGAAATAAAGGTAGTGTCTTCTCATAGCTCTACTTTGGAGCTATGCTTATTTGCTATAGTTTTGCATTATTCATTTTTGGTTGTTTTGTGTTATTGTTTTTCCCATTTACACTGTAATTGCACATTATATCCTTGATTCTGCTTATTTCATTTTGCATTGGTTAATGTAAGTCTTTTCATGCTTCTCTGTTTTCACTATATTTATTATTTTTTAAAGCATAGTAATTACTATCCCATTATATTGTGTATTACAATTTGTTTAGTCATTCCTTAATCAATGGATATCTACTTTGTTTCCAGTTCTTTGTTACCCCACACAAAAAAATACTGCTATAGATATTTTAGGGTGTGTGTGTGTGTGTGTGTGTGTGTGTGTGTTTATACATATATATGGAGAAAGAGAGAGAGAGAGCATGCATGAGAGGGAGCATGTGTGCAGCCTTTTTTCAATGACCTTGTTACAGTATGTGCTTAGCAGTGATATCTCTGAGTCAAAGTGTATGAACATTTTAGCCACTTTGTTTTCATAATTGTTGATAATAATAATACTAGCAAGTATTCCTAGACAACGTTCAGGTTTTCACAGTTTCTTACAAATATCTCATTTTATCCTCACAACCATAAGAGGCAGGTAGTATTACCCTGATTTTACAGTTGAAGACATTGGGGTAGACAGAAGTTAATTGATTTGTACAGGGTCCCACATCTAGTAAGTCTCTGAGACTGAATTTGAATTAGATTTTTCTGACTCCAAGCCTAACACTCTAGCCACTGAAACATCTAGTCACCTTTTAGAGAGTAACATTGAAAACGTTGAAAGACATCTGGAAGAGGTAAGTTATCAATCTTATCTGACATTCCAAATGAAAAAAAGAAAAGTGAACGGGGCATTCATTTTTGACGAAGATATAAATTTAGCAAAACATATTTTCTGAAATGATCAATATTATCATATTCTTTATTTTCAGGATTTCAATTTTTTCTTAATCAAAAGTAGGTAGCAATTTTAAGTTATTTAATTTTAAAAGAGAAAATATTCTAGATGGCCTAACTTTATAAACTAGTTGGATTACTTTGGGTACTTCAATTGTAAGACATTAGATTTTTCTGACTCCAAGCCTAGCACTCTAGCCACTGAAACATCTAGTCACCTTTTAGAGAGTAAGATAGAAATAGAAATTTTCATGCAATGTTGCTCTAATTTTCCCATGTATCTTGGTAGCCCTGTCTCCAAAGTAAATAGGAGAAGAGGAAATGCACAATGCTCCTAACTATATCCTCAGCAGCTCTGGGTAATTTAGTGTGTCTGCCAACCAACCCAGTGACCTCAATTACTTGGAATGAGTACGTCACCAAGGGCATGATGGTATAGAGAGGGTGCCATCTTGCCAATATACAGTGTACCATGCAGATGGATAAGAAAATCGGTGTAATTTGGTGTGAGCCATTATATTCACTGAGAGTGCAAAGTTCAAGAAAGCAATCAACTGTTAATAGTCAATTAATATTAAACAAAATATTTACTGAAAATGTAAAGCAAACACATGTTTACATAAAACTCCACCTATAAACCTCAATAGTATTCTCCAACCAGTGTATATGGCGTCTATGGGGAGAATGGGCATGTGCGTGAAATTCCAAGGTAAAACCATACATGTATGGAAGCCAGGGAAACAGACAGCTCTGAAACTGTAAACGTTGGTATCCTCTTTCTCTCTCAGGAACTGGCCAGAAAAGTTTCTTGATAAGCTCAGCTTCTGTAAGTACCTATTCTCTTTGTGCACAAACGCTGCCTCAGTGCACATTACATCTCAGCTGGATTACCCCTTTGATGCTTTTTCCAAGCTGCTCCCCCACACAGCTCAGCCCCTAAGCAACTGCAACATTAACTCAATGTTCGAGCAGAAGCTGGGTTATGTACTTAGAAAAAGGCAACGATTTTTATCCTAAAATTGGCAAACACCTTTCCAAAGTATTCCTTTGCAAGATTCTTTTTCTCTTCCATCTCTCAACAGGCATCAACAAGATGCAATGCAGAGAAGTAGTTTCTTTCCTTCATCTATTCATCACCAACAAATCATAACAATTGTTGTTTTTGTATTAATCTTCGCTGTAGTTGCATTGGAGAGCACAGAGTATAATCTCTCTATTTCTTCTCAGCAGCAGGTGGCAGTAGAGGACACTCTAGTCATATCACCAGGCATGGCAACAAATAAGGGGGTGTGGGGGCTGTTCTCTTTAATAGTTATCAAATCTACTCCTTTATTTTTCTCTGTTCTTCTGAACTTTGTTGGGTCCAGAACTAGATCATCTCTACAAATTATCTCACCTTAACTTACGGTTAGTAATAAAATTCTGTGTATAGTCAAGTAGATTGTATTTGTTCTATTAATTATAGAACAGTTCTGATGTCCATAGCTTTCCCATTCTAGAATCTCAAAGTTCTAGAGTTCTTCAGCTCTTCACACTCACATCAGTAAAGCAGGCTTTGTTTTCCATATGGTGCGAGATTCCATGGCCTGTCGTATTCGAATGAATGACTGATGTCTCAAAACAACTCTCAGGCAGATTCAATTCAGTAAATGTTCTCTTAGAACCCAGAGTCAGACTTATTCATGTCCTAGACAAGCAAACTGTCAAGGATGACCCTTTTACATATGTACATGTTGTCTTCCCCATTAGAATGTAAGCTCCTTGAGGTCAGGGTGCCTTTCACTTTTATTTTTGTGTTCCCTGAACTTAACACAGTGCCTGATACAATTGAATCATTCAATAGATGTTTGTTGATTTAAGAAGGGATTCTGGTATACTATCACAAAGATGGATTTTTCAAAGATCCCCTCAAGAAAAGAGGAATGAGCAATACTAATGGACATGCTCCTTTTAGAACACCGAAAACTGCTTTCAGTCTAGCAGGCAACAACTCCTTGGGAAACAAATGTACTTGGTCAATAATTCATTATTGGAAATGTTTTGCAGCGTGGTGTCAAATGATAAGCTCTCTATAACAGATTTTCCCACTTACCAAAGAAATGAAATATGTGTAAAGTGTTGTCAAATAACATGAAAGAGTGTGTTGTGAAACTGTGTACACCAGGAAAACCAGTACTATTTCTCAACACATGCCATCGAGATCTAGAATTTTAGAAGTTTGAAAACAGGGTGTGAAAGGATGGTCGAATTGAGCAAGATATTTCTACAAAAGCGGAGTGAGAACTTTGACTTTAAAAGTATTTTTGGTTTCAATCCAGGATCAATGGTTATTTTTATGTCTCTTCCATTTTACATCTGAAAACATGTTCAAATTCTACTATCTAGGCCTGAAAGAAACATTAAAAGAACGGTATGTTGATCTACTTCCGGGATGTAGAATGCACAAATATGTATATATAGGTTGATTGAAGACATACATGTACATATGTGTTGATTGAAAAGAATCCAATACGCTTTTGGCTTCCACCAAAGCTTCCCAAGAAAGCATCTTGGCGGCCTTAGCTAGTACAAAAGATTCCCACTGCTAATTATTAGTCATGTCTGATTGAAAACAGATTGGACTTTCTTTCCACTAGAAAAAGGCACATCCACTTTGTGAAGAATCCAATCCAAATCTAATGAGCATTTATTAAAAACCTACTGTTTGTAAGGCACTGTGACAGTGACTGAGCCTACAAATACCTCAGTCCTCCTTCCCTCCTCCCAAGCCCTCCACCCCCCAACAAATAGTCCCTCTCCTCAAGGAGTTTACATTTCATTCATAACTGACAGATACACAGACCAGTAAAACACATGCTGATTTGAGGAGCAGGAAGAGAGCACTTTCCAATAGACTGAACTCACTCGTTATCCATATTAGGATCGATACTGAGCCTAGTGTTCTGTCCCTAGTTAGTTCCACTTGTCTGGCAGGAAAACAGTATAAGCTGGCCCTGGGCAAAATTCAATTCAATTCAATTCATCAATATTTATTAAGAAAGACACTATGGTAGGTGCTACTAGAGATGTAAAGATAAAATTATAGACAGCTCTGGCCCTCAAGGAGCTTACATTCTATGGACAAATATAACATAGACAGAGATGTGTAAATACAAGACCATATGGGAAGGGAGAAAGTATTAATCACTAACAGGATCAGGGAAGATTTCCTATAAGATAGGGCCTTGTTGGGGGAAAAGACTGCTAAGGATTGTAAGAGGAGTGGGGGCCTGTTCAAAGGAATGGAGATGAGAGATGGTGGGGCAAGATCTGGGAATGGCTGGGAATGGCTGGAACTCAAAGTGAGTAATGAGGCATAAGGTACGACAGATTTGGAAAGATAGGTTTAAGGCAGACACTTTTTGTTGTTCAGTTGCTTTTCATTCATGTTTGACTTTCCATGACTTTATCTGGAATTTTCTTGGCAAAGATACTGAAGTGGTTTGGCATTTCATCTTACAGATGAGGAAACTGAAGGAAACAGGTCTAAGTGACTTGCCTAGGGCCACATGACCAGTGTCTGAGGCCAGATTTGAACTCAGGAAGATGAGTCTTCCTAACTCCAGGCCCACAGCTCTATTTGCTGCACCACAACAAAGGATTTTAAATGCCAAATTTAGGCATTTGTCTTTTATCTTAGGGGCAATAGGGAGCCTCAGAAGTTCCTTGCCTAGAGGATGATATGGTCAGATTTGTGCTTTAGAAAGATTATTTTGGCAGTTTTGTGGTGGTTGGATTGAAGAAAGGAGAGAGTAGAAGTGCCTTACTTTTCTCAAGCTCTTCTGATTGGCTCTAAAGAAGATGGTCCTCTCGTCTTTGACTTCCTGAGTATAACATAGCCAACACCATTTTTTCTGGCCTGAAACAGTGAATTCTTCTACTTTGTGGAAGTTAAAGTAGGATCTCACAAATGCCTCAGATCAAAAGGGAGCATTCTACCTCATCATTTATATTAAATCAGTGTGAATTCATTTCAAATGTCAAATTCAATTCAGATAAAATTAGTTTGGAAAACAGCTGTCTCATTAAAAAAGAAGTTAATGGGGAAAATGCAATCCTCCCTCGAAAGCCATTGGAATCCAAAGCCACATTTGCATATGTGGCATCTGAAAAAAGTCCAAGGAATTTTGTTTTTGGTTTTTTAAATTGTTTATAATGTATTCTCTTTTCATTCCATCTACAACAATTCCCAGAAATGACGGAATCAAAAGGCAGAAAAACATAAATATGTTTGGAGCTCTTATTCAATTGCCCCTTGCAACATTAGGCATTCAAAGGGGAACCGTTTATAAAGCAGGTGATTATGGGTACAATGGAGAAGGACCTTATTAAACAAACAAAAAGCCCCAAACCTAGCCAACTGGGTGATAGCGTCTAGAAGTCTGTCACATCAAGACCTCTGGTGCCAATTTTTACAACATAGTTCCAGCAATAATGAAACATTCATTTGCATGGTTATGTTGTTGATATTCTAGGCTTTAGGACATAAGACATATTGGGTAATTTCTTTGATTTTGTTATTTTCATTGAATCAATTACCACACTACTAAACTTAAAAAAAATCATGACTTTCTAATGAACTTTCAATATAAAGTCACTCTGGGAAAATCACTGACCATATTGCACCATAAAGGAAAGCTTCACAAATTTGGAGTCAGAGAACTTGGGTCTGGTCCCC
>JAQQSW010012903.1:0-12432 GCA_028646575.1 Pseudocheirus occidentalis
GGGTGAGGACAGGACAAAGATCCAGGAAGCATGAGATGATTGGGTTGGGAAGTGAGGACAGATAGGGGTTGGGGAAGGAAGAAAGGGGACCCAGGTTTGGGCAGAAGGTTAGGTTGAGAATGGTCAGACCTGGGGAGCAGGGTGGGGAATGGAGGATGTACTGACTTTGGAATGGAGGGAGGGGGTCAGGGAGGCAGCAGTGTCTGGGGAAGGGGTTTAGAATGGATGTGGGATCAGAAGAAGATCAGGGAGAGGACAGGCAGGTCTTAGGGTTAGAAGGATGCCCAGGGAAGGACTAGGCCAGGGCGTCCAAGATCAGGAAGGCAGGTGCCCAGGCTGGGCTGAGCACCTGCACCCAGTGTCCAGGCTGGATTGGGACAAGGGTGCCTGGGTAAGAATAGGATGGGTCTGGCTGGACTATGTGGAAGATATCCAGGTCAATGTCAGGCAAAGTTGCCCAACCCAGGTCTGAACAAAATTGCTTCGGGCAAAGGGTGGCTGCCTCAGGACAGGTGGAGGGTGCCTAGTAAAGCACAGGAGTAGAGCCAAGGCTGGAGTCCTGGAGAAGGACCCCCCAGCTCGGGTAGGAGCTGGGCTGCCAGGGGTGGGAGTTCATCTCTGTCCGCCTCACTCACCAGGATAGTAGATGGCTGTGGCAGGGCCCGGGAGGCCAGGGTACGTGCTGGGGCTCTGGGGCGAGGGCTCCGTGGCTGGGGCGATGCCGGGCCCGGGTGACTCCTGGGGTTCCCGGTAGCGCCGCTTTCTCAGGGGCAGTGTGGCCTCAGAGTCGGGAGCCCCGGCTTTGGGCCGCGTCCGCAGGTCCACGGGCCCCTCGTCCATGTCCCGGGGGCATCGGGGCATGGCCGGGGCCCCTGGCTGCCTCGGGTCTCCCTGGGGCCCGCCGGGGCAGAGGCAGGGCGGGGAGCTGTGCAGAGCCGACGGGGCGGACTGAGGGAAGCCCTATCGCCGCCGCCGGGCACAGGCTGCAGCCCGGCTGGGCTCCACTCAGAGATATCAGCGCAGCGAGCAGCGCACCAGGGACTTCCCCTCCAGCCAGCTGAGCTGAAGGGACTTTTGTGAGCCCGGGCGGCGCCCGCCCTCCCCCGCCTCCGCCCTCCCCCTCCTCCCTCCCCCTCCCCGGCTGGCCGGGCCCCCTCCCTCCCGGGCTTTCCTGGAGGCTCCCGGCTCAAGGATCTCCCGGCTTCTCCCCTTTTCTCACTCCCGGGGTGCCTCCGTATTTTCACACACACACACACACACACACACACACACACACACACACACACACACACACACACACACACACTTTTTCTCTCGCTCTCTCCTTGCCCACGTCTCTGCTCCCTATCTCTGCTGTCCTTTCTCGGAGTCTCTCTCTGATCTCAGACACTGTCTCTGTCTGCCTACTCTCCCATGTCTCTGTTCCGTTTGTCTTTCGGCCCCAACTCTTAATCACGGTGCCTGCTTATCACCCTCCCGGCCCTGCCCCACGCCGTTTCTTGCTCTTCTCTCTACGTCTGGGCCTGGGTCTAGCCCGGTTTTCCGGGTCCCCCGCCTCCCGCCTCCCGCCCAGAACGCTGTCCAGCCCTCGGCTTCTCTTTGTTCTCCTGCCCCGCCCGCGGCCCCCTCCCACTCTCCCTGTTTTCTGCCCATCTCTCTTTTTCTCTCCTCCACCCCATTTTCCAGGAGGGAGGGTTGGGAGACAGGTGGCCGGGTCGGGGGGAAGGGGGAGCGGACGGCGGGGCAGACACCTGTGGAATGACTGAAAGGCAGAGACCGGGGCAGGCAGCGAGAGAAAGTCAAAGCCAGTCACAGATCTGGAAAGACCTAGAGAGACCAAAGGTGGGGGGAGGGGCGGGACAACCGAGGTCAGAGGGAAGCGGCCCAAGGGTGGGGGTGGGGAACAGGCCCAGCTGGTTGGGGGGAGGATGAGTCACCGAGTGGCTGGGAGGGAAGGGGAAGGAACCCTGGAGCCGCCCTCCCCCTTCTTTCCCTCTCCCCCCACTCAATGCCCCTCCTCTCTGCGTACACTGACAGGGCCCCCCTTCTTTCTCTTTTATCCCAGATCCCTTTCTCCATTTTTTTCTCTTCTTACAGGGACGGGAATAAGGGAGAAAACGGCTGGTGGGGGGAGGTGGGGAGCGGAGAGGAAGGCGAGATGCTTCTGCTCGCAGGCTCTCAGCCTCTCTACCTGTCTTTCCCTGGTCTGTCTGAAGCCTGTCTCCCTAATCCTCTTGCCAAGCTCTCGGTCTGTCTCAGTGGCTTTCTCTACTTTTCGCTAGCTCCCTTTTCTTGCTCTCCCTTTCTCCCGTTTCCCTCCCTCCACTCCCTCCAGGAATGGGGGCGGGGGGCCTGGGAGAAACCGGGGCTTTCCCGTTTTTCCCCAGGGGCGAGGCTCCTCCCAGCCCTTTCATCGGCTCTCCTTCCCTCCCGCTTGAGGTTGAGTCCGGGTCACTGAGTCACGGAAGGGAAGGAGGGAGGGACCTAATTCTTCCTTCCCTATTCCCCCCCCCCCCATCTCCCAGAGCTACAAACTCCCCACTCCCATGCTTCATAAAAATATGCTCGGGCTCCCTCAGGCTCCCCATCTCTCTGCTCCTCCAAGAATTCCAGAATCCTTAGGTCAGGGAGGAGTCTAAAGGCCAGTGGTTCCCATCCCCTCTTCTCTTAACTGCCTCTGTCTCTTAATCCAGTGGCAGGGTAGGGTGGGGGTAACAGAGAGCACAGAATTGAGTCAGAAACCCAGGATTCAAATAGTCTTCTTCCTAGGGGGTGTGACTTTGGGCAGGTCATTTCCCATCTCTAAGTCTATTTTCCTCTGTGCAAAATGAAGGGGGTTGAACACCTTCAGGTTCCTTCCCCATCAAAGTCTCAGCAATGAGGCCTCTTTGTCTTTCTTTGTGCTTTTCTATGGCTCCCTGTCCTGGTCTTGCCCTTTCCCCCTTCCTCAGATCTGGAGAGTTCCTTCTGTGTCCCCATTCTGTGGCTGTCAGGCCTCCTTGACTACTAAATATGTTGCCTTCGGGGTCTGTTTCTTTGCCTGCCTGTGTAATCCCAGGTCCCATCTCCTGTCTCTGAGACCAAGTTAATGGAAGTAAGTGTGGGTAGGGGAGAATCTCCTGCCCCACCCTCCTCCCACCTGGAGCCATAATCAGACCTACTCTTGGACTTGGACCTGATCTTTTCCACTCCCCTCCCCCTCCCCCTCACTGTCAATCATTAACGAGGGGCCTGATTGGGGGAGAGACCGGGAAGGGACACTTCTGGGCTTAGGTCAGAGTTCAAGGAACTGGGCTGGGTAGGAAGGTGTCCCCTCAATTTTTGTTTCTGTAGCTCCTGGCTGGTGGGGGGCTGGTGGGGTAGGATGGCTAAACAGAGGATGCTCCCTCTGTTTAGCACAGGAACGCAGTCTGAGGGTCCAAAGAAAATCTGAGGGTCTGAGGTGGTGGTGGTAAGGAGGTTGGAAGAGGGCATGAGGAAGTTAGGGATTTGATTAGAATCTAGTTAAAGGATGAGTCTGAGAAGAATCTCAAGGTCTGGGAGCAGCTCTAGTTTGGGGAGGGGGAAGTCAGAGGTGACCCAGCTTTTCTGCCCCCTCCCTACCACCCCCCTGCTGGGCTTGATTTCCCAGAATCTCCAGGAGATCAGGAAAGTCCCTGCTTGGGGAGTCTCCTCCCCCCCCCTTCCAGTGTCGGGAATGGGAATGAAATAGACATGTATGATAAACTTGTCCCCTCCTCAACACATACCCTGGGAAGGGGTTTTAATTAACCCTCACCTGTCCCTTCTGTGTCACTCTCTGGGAAATGTGACAGTCGATGGACCTTCATTTATGCAAGGGGAATCAGGGGTTTCCCCTTCTCCAGGCTCTCTTGCCCACATGGTCAGGTTCCTTTCCTTGGGACAGTCTGCTTATGAACTCCATCCCTTGGCCGCGTCACTCCAGTCAAGCTCCTTTCCCTACACCGGGCAGCAGGTTCTGAATGTATAAATCGTTGGTTGTTATGAACTGTCTGTCTCACCAAATCATGTTCTACTTCTTCCAAATCTACTCCAACACACCACCCACTAGATGGCCAGCCTCACTGACCTGGAAGCCCTCTGAGGGTAGGGCTGGGCCTCCTACCTTGTGGTGGCTACCCTGGGCAGGCCCCACATTCAGGGCCTCTCCCTCAAATTGCCCAAGCAACAACTTGAATCAGTTCTAGGGCCTGAATTTCGCAGAAACCTGGGACTAAGTCAGAGGATGAATCGGGGCCAACTTCCTGGAGGAGGAGCTATTCTTTATCCCCCTCCCCCTTCCTTCCCCCTAGGCCTTCCCTGCCGTGGGGAGACTGGCTTATCCTGGCACTGAACCTACCCTGCCCCACCCCAGGACCTTCTGCCAACATTTAATCTTCTTGGAGCCACAGGCCCGAGGGTCTATTGCAACATAAACCCTGGAAGGCCACCCCTATCTCTCCTCTTCCAGGGTGATTAGAATGAAATTCCTCTTTTCTGGAAGCTTTTTTAAGGCTTTCTCTGAGGGGATACTGAGGCAGACCTAGCTAGACTCAAGCCTTAGGCAACTCAGGTGGGAAAGGGTGTGAAGGAGCCAGGAAAATGTTGACAGAGATTGGGAGAGTTCCAGGGAGTGAGTCTGGGTGGGTAACTTTGGGCGGCTGGGGGTGCAGAATGAAGAAGGTCCTCCACTGGGTGGGGCAGAAGGTTCGTTCTGCTCCCCTGATCCCAGGGGCCTGTGGGTACTTCTGCCTCCCTATCCTGCAGCCCAGAGAAAGGGAAGTCCTCAGGCTCTGGGAAAGGCCCCTCCCTTATCCCCTTAGCAGGTTCAGGAAGCCACCGAGGCCATCCTGTCTAAATTTCTGAGTAGGGCAGGAGCATGGAGTAGGAACTGAGAAGTGAGGGGTGCCCTGTGTTCTCTGGGTGTGCAGAGATTTTCTGGAAGGCAGGGCTGCCACATCTGTAGGACCAGGGAGCCCCTGAAGATCCGTAGGAGGAAAAGAAAATTAGCTTTGGGATTGTATAAAAATCACCACTCTTGCTTGGGGGAGGTGACAAGGGACCGGGCAGACCTCTGTGCCTCAATTTCTTTCTCTGACCTAGATGACATCTGAGGATTCCCCGCCCCTCCCCCCCTGCCCCGAGCTGTAAACACAGAACTCTTTTTGGGGGAAGCTAGGAGTCCTTGAATCTTTGGTCGATTCCCAGGAAATGGGTGCCTCCCCACGGAGACCACAAAGAACCCCAGCCCTGGCCACCGAAGGATTAAAAATAAAAGAGAGAAAAGTCCCAGAGCTCCTGGGAAGAGCTCTTTGCCCTGAAACCAACGGCACCCTTGTCCCTTCCTCAATCTGAGGTCTCTGGCTTGGGGTCAGATGGCATCTTTCCCACGCCCAGCCTGGACAGCTTTTCATCCTCCCCCTGCCTGAGGCCTGGTTTCCATCCCTAGCTCTGTCACTACTCAGTGAGTAATCATGGGCAGAGATTCTCTGCCTCAGTTGTCTCATTTGTAAAATGAGAGGGTTGGGAATCGATTCTGAGATTCTCTTCCCAGATTTGACAGGCGAAGGGCCCTCTCATTTTGGACATTTGAAGGACCGGTCTAGCTCTGCCGTCCCTTGTTCTAAGCACTCTTCTGGTCCGAACTTCTGGTAAGCTCTTTTCTAGGAAGGCCTGTGGGTAAAGGTCAGGAACCAAGATTTTGAAACAATTTGTGTTGTTCTTATTTTTTAACCTCACCTTTTTTTCCTAATATATTTCTCTTCTGTCTCCTGCAGAGAGCAATCCCTTATAACAAAGAATGAGTTCAGAAAAGCTGACTCTCAAGGCAGCTGGGTGTGAAAGTATACTTGTGTTCCACACAAATTGTCCTTCTCTGCAAGGGGGTCCACTATGACCTCTACTCGGAAGGAAGACGTGTTCCCTCTTATCCTGTCCTAGGGTCTGGCTCAAGTGTGTGTGTGTGTGTGTGCGCGTGTGTGTGCATGTGTGTGTGCATGTGTGCACACATGTGAAGCTAGCATCTGTGCTAAGCCCTTTTTATAAATCCTCACAACAAACCTGCAAGGCAGTTGCTGTTATGAACCCCATTTTACAGATAAGGAACCTGAGGCCAACAGAAGTTAAGTGACTTGCCCAGGGTCATATGCCTAGTAAGTATCTGAGGATTTAATTGGGGTACACTCAGTTCTCCAGTATCTGCTTGTGTGATGAATCTAAGTTACTGTCATTTCATCTGGTTCACAGATGGTCCAATGTTGTAGATTCTCCACTTTTAAAATGAACCACTTTGAGGCAAGGGGTCCATTTTGGTAAGGAGCAAGCAGCCGGGCTGGAACTTCCTCATTCCCTCTTCTCGCTGCATTGTGCTCAGCTAATTCTTTCTTGTTTCCCTAAGGGGAGGGGCCCCCCAAACTGAAGCAGCTCCATCTGCTGCCCCACCTCACCCACCAAATAAAGCCTATTCTTCATTTCAGAAGGTACAACCTGCCCCTCCTCCAGGAAGTGTTGCTGGATGAACACCGGCTGACTTACCCGAGGGGCTCTGGCCCCCTTACAGAATCACCAGATCTTGTCCTAGGGTTTTCCATTGAGTGGAATGAAGCTTCTGGAAGGCGGGGCTTAGCTCATTTTTGGTCTTAGCACAGGGCCTGACACACGTTATGTTGTTCAGTTGTTCAGACTCTCTGTAATCCCATTTGGGGTTTTCTTGGCAGACATAATAGAGAGCTTTGCCATTTCTTTTTCATTTTAGAGATGGGGAAACTGAGGCTAGCAGGGTGAAGTGACTTACCCAAGGTTACACAGCTAGTAAATGTCTGAGATCAGATCTTCCCTACTCCAGGGCTGGTGCTCTGCCCACTGTGCCATCTCACTACCCTGTCTGACACAGTAGGCTCTTCATTGCTTGTTGATCGATTGCTTATTGAACCTTTGAGTCTCATGTTTTTGAATTCTTAAAATCTTACTTTTACTTTCTTAGAATTGTGTTACCTTCATAGACTTTTGGACTTATAGAAGGAACCTTGGGTTGTGAGCTAGAAGGGATAGATCAGGGAGGTCACATGCGGACCAAGCCACCGCCCAGGCCAGACTTCTGCAACGGCCTCAACGCTGGGGATGATGCTCAATGATGGGGAGCTTGGGATCCCTGCAGGGCTCATAGGACCAGCATGGAGCACAGGGCCTGGCACAGGGTAGGCCCTCATGGGTTAAATGGTACTGGAGATGGGTGAATTTGGGTGCCATAGTGTGAGTGTTGGACCTGGAGTCAGGAAGACCCTTTATGAGTTCAAATTCAGACTCAGACACTTATACTAGCTATGTGGCCCTGGGCGAGTCACTGAACCCTGTTTCCCTCAGTTTCCTCATCTGTAAAATGGAGACATCAAAGGAGCAAATAGAAAACTATTCCAATATCTCTGCCAAGAAAACCCCAAATGGGGCCACGGAGAGTTGGGCATGACTGAGCAACAACAAAATTCCTCCTCATTTCATAGATTGGGAAGGGCAGTCCAGAAGGGAATGCTTTAGGGCATCTGGGGTTCAGCTTGAGTCCAGAGACTGAGACCAGACCTCTTTATTTACTCCATGGTCCATCTAGCTCATGGCTGTTTCCACTCCAAAAACTGGGTCAGAGGGTAAATGATCACTAAGGTCCCTGCCAGCTCTGTATCTGTGAGCTTATGAGAGGGGTGTGTGTGTGTGTGTGTGTGTGTGTGTGTGTGTTGTCTGGATGGTTCTGAGAGAGGCAGAGAGAGAGAAGGAGAGAGAGAGAGAGAGAGAGAGAGAGAGAGAGAGAGAGAGAGAGAGAGAGAGAGAGAGAGAGAGAGAGAAGGTAAGGCGGGGAGAGAGAGACCCAGACTTGGGCTTTTTGGGATTGGAGCTTGCAAGAAATGAGAACTGAAATGCCACAGACCAGGGGGTGATGGGATTGGAAAGGATAAAGGCAGGGAAACAGTGTACTCTCTCCCCCTCACTCCATTCTCATTCCTTTGACTCATTAAATCAAACTGGAATTGCATTCAGCTGCCACCTGTCCTGGCTGAGAATGAGGAGGGTTGGGCTAGGTGGGGAAGTCCCTGGGACTGAGCCTCACCTCCAGGGCACCTGGTGCAAGCCGGGATCCTGGAATCCTGGACTGTTTGAGGCAGGTGGACTTTGCCTGCTGAGGCTGGAGAGTTTGTGATAAGGGCTGGCAGTGAGGAAGGAGGGAAAGATTAACTGGGTGAGGAAAATGCTCCCTTCACTTCCCCTCCAGATAAACAGCCTGAAGAAAAGAATTCTGGGACCCATAGGAGAACCAGGAGAAAGGAATCTCAAAATGTCAGAACCTGAAAAGCTTTTGTTGTTCACTTGTCTGACTCTCTGTGAACCTATTCTGTGATTTCTTGTTAGAGACACTAGACTAGTTTGCCATTTCCTTCTCCAGCTCATTTTACAGATGAGGAAACTGAGGCAAACAGGGTACAGTGACTTGCCCAGGGTCACACAGCTAGAAAGTGTTTGAGGCCGGATTTGAACTTTGGAAGGTGAGTCTTCCTGACTAATCCCTGTGCCCTGTTCAGTATAGCACCTTTTAGCTGCCCTGCTACTGAAGTATCTTAAATCTCCTTAAATACCACAAGATTAAGAACTAGAAGGGTCATAGAGTTACAGCTGGAGAAGGCTTCTCAGGGACTACTTAATCCATCTTCTTCTGGATTCAGGAAACTGAGGCCTTGAGAGGACGAGGGACTAATTTTAGGCCACACAGATGGCGTGGAGGATTTGCACTCAGACCCTCTGACTCCAGATATATTGTTTTTCCAGTCCTCCCACTCCCCTCAAAACCTCTTGGTGCTAATAAGGAAACTTGAGATCCAGAAAGCTTAGGGTGTCTTCCTTGAAGTCATGGACCAAAATCAGGGTCAGAAGTAAGGTAAGAACATACTGTGTTCTCTGGGTAGAGCTGGTTATCCTGGGTGGGAAAGAGAGAGACCACTTGGGAGTTGATACCACAAGGTACCAGGGCATATTCTCCTCCTTTCCCCCTTACTGTCCAGCTTGTTAGCTGGAAGGAGTCTGATAACATTGTATGTCAGAGCTAGGAGGAACCATAGAATGTGGAATGTCAGAGAAAGGAGGACCTTTAGAACATGGGATGTCAGAGATGGGAGGGGCCTTTGAATATAGAATACTAACTGAAAAGACCTTTTAAAATAAAACATGGATCAAAATGTCAATAACCTTAGAACATAGACCAGAGAATGTCAGAGCTGGGAGTGGGAAAATGGTGGTTGTGGTGAGGGAGCAGGCATTAACAATACAATCCCAGTCAGGAAAGTAGAGGAATGGGGACTCCCAGTGGTGACTGTCTATGCCTTGGGCATAGGGGATCACAGAACATTGGTGCTGAGAGACCCTTAGAGCACAGAGAAGAGAGGGAGGGACCTGGGAATGGAAAACAGCCATTCCCTCCCTCCTTGGTTTCCATGACTATGCTGCTGTCCCCAGATTCTCCTTCTACCTCTATGACTGTGCCTTCTCAGCCTCCTTTCCCCAGCTGTCATGGGTTCCCATGATGCTGCCCAAGTCTCTTAGCTTTTTTCTCTACACCCTCTCTCCGTGATCTCATCTGTCCCCATAGCTCACTTATGACCTCCATTCAGATGGCTCCCAGATCTGTCCCCTGAATATGGCCCTCATCTCCAGCTGCTTCCTGGACACCTCTGCCTAGGGGGCCCATCTGTACTTCAGATTCAACCCATTCAAACAGCCTGGATCATCTCTTTATTTTCTCTTAGCCAAGGTGAATGCTTTCTTCTCTTTTGACCTTGCCCAAACATCCAGTCAAGTCCCATCTCTTTTATTTTCACATTTTAGCCCCCTGTCCCCTTCTTCCTGGTTACGATGTCACCACCTTGCTTTACAAGACTCCAGATCAGGCTCTCATCACTTTTCACTGGGACTGTTGTCCAGTGGGGGCACTGCTCCAGGCCAGCTGCCATACCTCTGCCCCAGAGGAACTGTAAGGTGCCATCTTGTCATACAATTCCTCAGTTCAGAACCCCTCAGGGGCTCCCTAATACATCGGGAAGACGCACCCCCCCAATACCCTAGCCTGATTTTTATGTCATTTCACTACCTTTCTGCCCTTATTCACCACATTTCCCAGTCAAACTCCCTCTCCCAGCTCTGTACATATGAATGTGCACCAGGGACAGGAAGATCTTTCCTTCTCATTTCTGTTTTTTCATCATCCTTTTCCTCTGATTCATAAAACCTTTCCCAAACCCTGCCTGAAAGTGACAAACCTTCTCCTCAGGTTTGTCTAAGGCTCTTTGCCTGGTTCTTTCTCATGTCCCTTCTCTCTGTCTCTGTCTTTCTCTGTGTCTCTGTCTCTCTCTGTGTCTCTGTCTCTGTCTCTCTCCCTCTCTTTCTGTCTCTCCTATCCATCTTTTTCTATATTTATCTAGCTCTGACTCTATCTATCTATCTATCTATCTATCTATCTATCTATCTATCTATCTATCTATCTATCTATCTATCTATCTATGTGCACGTATCTCCCCACATAGCTTTCTAGGCAGCTAAATGGCTCAGTGGCAGGAGCCCTGTACTGAGAGTCTGGAAGACTTGAGTTTCAATCCAGCCTCAGACCCTTACTAGTTGTGTGACCATGGGCAAATCACTTAATTGCTAGAATTACCTGTTTCCTCAGCTGTAAAATGGGAATAATAATGGCACCTACCTGGAGTGGTTGTGGTTGGGCTCAAACGAGATAATGTCTGCAAGCACCTGGCACATAAGTAGGGTTTTGCAAATGCTTGTTCCCCTCCACTTCTCTTCCCTCCATTTCCAGTAAACTGTAAGTTCCCTGAGGGCAGGAATGTGTTGTCTTTGTATCTTTAGGGACTGTGCAGTCTGCTGCTTATGTTGTTTCAATCTTGTCTGACTCATTTGGGATTTTCTTAGCAAAGATACTATGGTGGTTTGTGATTTCCTTCTCCAGCTCATTTTACAGATGAGGAAACTGAGGCAAATTGCATATGTTAGGAGCTTAAAAAATGCTTATTGGGTTGAATTGAACCTAGAAGGTCAGCTGGGAGGGACCTTAGAAACCATCTCATCTCCCTCCTGCCCCCCTACCGTCTCTTGGTCCAGATTTTGGGATTTATCTATGTAGGGCGTTCTCCTAGTGCAGGTCAGCACAAGATTTTAGAGGTGTGCTTGAGTCCCAGAGAGATTCAGAGACTTGCTTGAATTACACAGCCAGTTAGTGTCCAAGACGGGGCTTGAACTTAGGCCTTGCTGGCTCCTGTATTGAATCTCTAAGTAGCCGGTCTGAGCCCTGCACACCATGGAGAGCTCCCGGCGCTCCAGGCTAGGCAGGCTCGGGCTCCTGTGTTCAGGATAAGGCAGCTGGTTGGCTCATCTTCGCAGAGCGTCCCGCTCTTCTCACTGGGTCAGGGACCTCGTGGTTGAGGTCAGCCGGATGTGGTAGAGACTCATCCTCAGTTTCCCCCCAAAGGTACAATAAGGGGATTGGCCCAATGGTCTCTAAAATCCCTTTTAACTGTTCCAGGGGATTACCAGGGTGTGGTGAAGGTCCCTATTTCTGGGTGGGGCCTTCAAGGCCAGAGGGGGAAAGGGACAAAGGGTATGGGGGTGGGCAGTGGGGTGGAAGAATACTAGTTCCTCCTGCTCGAAGGGGAAAACCAACTTGGCTGTCTTAAAAATAAAGATAACAAGAGAGACACACCCTTTGTTTGCCCTGGACAGGATAGGGTCTGAGTTCCTGAGATGGGAGTCCAGTCTAGACTCTTAGGCCACCCTGTCTGTATCCTAGACCCTTGGTCTGTCAGTCTGCTGAAGCCTCAGGCACCATGTGACAATACTTAGGATTACAAAGGAGATCGCTTTGTATTGAGATGCACTTATTAAGATATTTTTTAAAAAGCAAGTTCTCACAGGCTATGAGCCCTTCCTCTAAGCCTGGCTGTCTCCGAGCCTTCTGAAGATGTCTGCTCCTTCCCTTTCCCCTCACAATCCCTTCACCCATCCCACCTCCCCTAACCCACTGAACGTGATGAGTGGAGGATGGCAGTCTTGTTGGGAGAAGAGCATTTGGGTCTGGAGGCAAATTGTGGCTTTGTGATCTTGGACAAGTTTCTTAACTTTTCATATAGAAAATAGGGATAATTATGCTTGCTAGATATGGGTCATAATGTATGTAAAAGTATTGGTTATTGGGATGGGCCAAATGTCAATGTCCATTATTGCTATTATTAATCTGAATAGAAAGAACTGGTTCTTGGACCTGAATCACTCTGTGACCTTGGGTAAGTCATTGCTCTTCTAGGGATGGACCTTAGTTTCCTTAACTGGACTTGATGATGAAATCCCTCCCAGGTGTGAGGTAGTGCTGTGTCCTAAGGTTTCTTCCAACTC
>JAQQSW010012904.1:0-12431 GCA_028646575.1 Pseudocheirus occidentalis
AGTGGAAGCCGCTGCGGCTCTCAGACGTTCCTGCTGCTACAGCCGCCTCCCACTGCTTCCTTGCCCTGGGAGCAGTTTGGCTGGACCCGCTCTTCTCCTCCCCAGTTAGCAAAATCCACTGACCTTTCTCTTAGCCCTTTTTTCTTCTGGCCTGATAGATGTGGTATTTGTGCCTCCAGTGCAGCTGATCTGTTCTCCTATAGCCGCGGTTCCCTGCCCGATGCCCCAGGGCTTGACCCAGCCTGGGTTTCAGCCACGGGTCCCAGACTGCTGAAGAGCCCCGCCTGCTGCGCTGCCTGTAGCAACAGATGTGCTTTCTGTCTTTTGGAGAGTTTTGGAGCTTGAAAATCTGTTTAACGTCCCATTTTATGAGTTTTTTAGGGTGTTTGTGTGGGAGCTGTGGTGCTTTGCTGCTTCTATGCTGCCATCTTGGCTCCGCCCCCCCACTAATGCATTGTTGATAGAGTTGTGAACTGATTCAACCATTCTGGAGAGCAATCTGGAACTAGGCCCAAAAGGCTATAAATAAATGCATACCCTTTTACCCAGCCAATACCACTTCTGGGGCTATATCCCAAAGAGATCACAAAAGTGAGAAAGGGACCCATATGTACAAAAATATTTATAACAGCTTTTTTTTGTGGTAGCAAAGAAGTAGAAATCAAGGGGATGCCCATCAATTGGGGAATGACTAAGCAAGTTGTGATATATGAATGTAATGAAATACTATTGTGCTATAAGAAACAAGGAGCAGACGGACTTCATAATAGCCTCAAGAAACATATGTAAACTGATGCTGAGTGAGGAGAGCAGAACCAGGAGAACTTTGTACACAATTACAGACACATTATATATGTGATGACTAACTTTGATAGAGTGGGCTGTTCTCAGCAATGCCAGGCTATAAGACAACTCCAGAAGACTCATGATGGAAGGGATATCCACATCCAGAGAAAGAACCAGAGTCTGAATGCAGATTGAAGCAAACTACTTGCTCTCTCTCTTTTTTTGTTTTTGTTTCTTCTTTTTCATTGTTCATTCCATTGGTCATAATCCTTCTTTACAACTTGAAAAAAATAATCATGACCTTAGTTTTATCAGAACTTCCTCTTAGAATGCTGGTTATGGATTAACTGGAGACAGAATGTATTTGAGTAATGAAGTACTCTCTACAAAGTTTCATGTCTTCACATTGGCTATGAAATAGGTGGGAAATTATCTAACCAAGGGTGCGTGTGGACATTTTCTAAGATGTTTTTGGAACTGGACATCTCAAGAGTATCTACTCATGAGGCAACATAAGATCCTGGAGATGAAGATTGGAGATGGGGGTGAGGGGGAAGAATAATCTAGAGAAATAGTTGAGTGATTTCATTGCTATAGAGAGCTCCCGTTGTTGAAGCCTCCCTCTACCAATGAAAATCACCAAACTTCTTATAACTTACGATCTTGGAGAGAGGAAAGACAAGTGACTTGTCAAGATCACATGGGTAATATGTGTCAGATGCAGGAATATAACTCTTGTCTGATTACAAGGTGGGCCCACTATCCAAAATGCCACTGACTCTGACTCTTGAAAAGTTAGTCAACAGTTATTCATTGTGCATATATCCATGTGCCTTATATTGTGCTATGGAATACAAATAAATATAAGACACACACACACACACAAACACACAGAATAATGTAGGTAAACCACTTTGCAAAATGTAAAGCCCATATGAATGTCAGTTATTGTTACAATTAAGTAAACAAGCATTTATTATGCACTTTATCATGTATCAGATAATATGTTATTATTGTTACCAACCCACCAGTAGCTTACAATCTAGTTTCAAAAAAAGGAAAAGGGATTTGTAGTGATTTGAAGGGACAGCAGAAAAAAAATAGAAGATAAAAACTAAGACTGGTTGGTTAAAAAATCCTGAAAGCAGCACATGCTAGGAGAAAACGTTAGAATCAAACAGAGTAATGATTGATATGATGCCAAAAGAGATTCTTGATCAACAAATAGTTGTGAAAACAAAGAGCTTTGAGGGCAGATCTATGGAGTATTTGAGGACCCACTTTTGTTTTGTACTTTCAAAAGGATGTTGTTCAAATTCTAGCCCTGCCTCCTGTAGGATAAGCATATAAACTTGGAAAGAAGAAAACACTGGGCCCTAGAAGAAAACACTGGGCCCTACGTGGATGTGCATTTACTGATACTGTAGACATCCAAAATGAATCATATCCCACCCCTTCCCCTGGGAAGATTTGGGCTTTCCCCCCCCTCTCAAAATTGTAATTGCCCAGTTGGATAAATGATACAATTTCAGCAATGCAAGCATCTCAGTGAAACTCATTTGCTGACTTAATGAGATCCAGAACCAATTTGTGATCTTATAATCAGCCAAGCTCATCCCTGAAAACCCTGAAGGTCCAGAGGAGAGAGGTCAATTCAGGAGAGCAAATTAGTGATACATTAATATGAAAATGCATTCAAATACATTCTTGGAAGTGGGGGTAGGGGCAAGAGAGACATTGTACAGACTTTCAGATCCTTAATGCCATTGGCAAAAAAGGGAGGCTTTCTTACTTTTTTAGAGAGTACAGGAATTCTACACCTGCCTTACAGATTACACTGAACATGCCCCCACACACACCTCTTCCTTTTTTTTCCCCTGGATTTCACAGCTTCCTCAACTCTTCCTAAAAAAGGAAAGTGTGCATTTGACAACTGTTGTAATAAAGTTATTGGCAGCCTGTGAAGTGAGAATGTAACCTCACCTTAATTTATTGCACCAGGCAGACTCATTACATTTGGTGGTGATAATGACAACAATGCAACTTACTATCTAATAATCACATATATTGCTCTAGTAACAGTACTGCTGGGAGAGCCAGGTATGCTCAGCTGATTCTGTATATGGTGCTGAGAACTGCTGGATCCAGTCTTGGCCTTGTGCCATTGGACAATGCAGGGCCATGGGACTTTGCAATGCTGGGATATGCTACAGAACTGTGAGGGATACCGTGTATGGAGAGAAGATGCTGGAGCTGATTGACAGGTCTCTCTCTGAACTCTTGTTCCATAATACTGTTGGACTATGCTGGTGGAATGAATACTTTGGATTATGGACTTTATGGTATGAAGGGCCCTTAGAGATAATTTTAGTGCAATACCCACATTTTGCAAATGAGGAAACAGATTGTGTGACTTGCCCAATGTCACTTTGGTAGGAAGTATTGCTTGGGATAAGAACTCAAACCCAGGTTCTCTGACTACAAATTTGGTGCTCTTTCCATCATACTATAATGCCATAATATGACACTTCCTGGACTATTATCCAATCATCCTTCCTTACTTCCTTCAAATAAAAAAAATAGTTCCTGGATCGAATTCTCTAGGATTGTTCATTTAGAATCCTAGAGATAGAGAAAATTAGGGGCCATGTCATCCGTTCATATTATTATAGGATTATGGGTGTGGAGCTGAAGGCGGGTCTCAGAAATTTTCTAGTCCCAATCCCCCCTCCCTTTTTTTTTTTTTTTTTTTTTTACAGATGGGAAAACATGCCCAGAGATGAGCAGTGACCTGCTCACAGTCTTTAGGGGGAAGAGTCCCTATGATGAGTGGGGGCTGATAAAGGTTGAGCTGTCAAACAGCACAATCAAGGGACAGACCCCACAATTCAGGGGTAGAGGAGGTTACCTGCAGCATTTGATGATTATTCAAGCTATAAAACTGCAGTGTGAGAATGAAGTCGCAGAAGAACAGAATCTCTGAACTGGAAAGAATCCTGGAGGCCTGACCAAGACTCCCTTCTAAATTAGAGGACACAGTAAGGAGTCCTCTCTAGGAAAGAGACACCTTCTCTCAGTTGGTGAACTGGACAGAAGGACCACTGCAGCTGAAACTCCTGTGACTGGAGTTGTGCCAAGGTGGCGACCTGGTTTCGAATCTTGGCTCTGACACTCCTGGTCTGTCATTTCATTTCTAGTTGGGGGATAATACTTGAAATTCTCATAGAATGGCTATGAGGAGAGTGCTGTGTAAATGTACATCCTTATTTATTATTCCTTCAGGATGCCAGCCAGGCTTCCAGGCTTCTGCTTTGGCTGTCTTTCAAGGTTGCCAATACTTGGTTGATTGCAGGGGTGAAGCTCTGAGGAACTAGGGGCATTCAACTGGCCACTATCGATGGCTGTGACATTCACGCAGAGGTCAGCATCCATCCTGGGTGCCTTCCTGACACTCTGCTTGGCCTGGAAGCTGCTCATTAAGGCCAGCGGGGATTCTCATTTTTAGGATAATGGGAACTTAATGGGGATTATTTTGCTTTCCCTCTACCAGCCAATGCTTTCATGGCAAAAGCTCTGCAGCCCCAGGCTCTGCTGCCAGAACAAATTGCATTCTGAGCAAAGGAAAGCTGTGACCCAGGAGACTGCCCCACAAGACTGCAGCACAGCTCAGCTCAGCTCAGGTCACCCAGCTTCCATAACCCCCCATTCCAACATCCTTGACTGGTAGGAAGATTTCAGGTTGACTTCTGGGCTCCTCAGTGACTATATATTGCCCTGCCCTCTGAACGCCCCCCAAGCACCAGAACGAGATGACCTTCATGAAGCAGACAGGATACACAAATCTTCAGAATCTGGGGGGGATACATTTCTAGGCATGTATGTCACAGTTACTCCCTCTCCTCTCACCTGTCCCACTCACTTTTTAAAAATTAATTAATTAGTGGAATAAAACAAGCATTTCCATAGCATGGTATAATTAAAAAGATGACTGCACATGAAATTGCAAATCTATTATGTATAACTTGCTATTCTTTTAAAATATATAATAAAATTATTGTATAAATTTCTTTCTCCCCCCTCCTTTTTTCTTCCCTCCCCTCCTCCCCATTCACTTCTGCAAAGTATAGGGAGGGCAGGTAGCCCTATGGTCCCATAGATATCCACTGGACTGTTTTGTAATAACAACAAAAGTAAAACAGAGTTTATATAATGATTGGCTATTTATAAAGCATTTTCATCCCAACTACCCTTTGAGGTAGCTTTATTGTTGTATTGATTTTCATAAATTAGAATGTTGGAGTAGGACATCAGTGGCCTTCTATTTCAAGTAATTACTTCCCAAACATATCAGAAAAATTCTAGTTGAAGACCTCCCATGAGTCTGGGAGAACCTACCACCTTTTGAGATAGCCCATGTTTCTTTGGCATAGCTCTAATTGTTAGGAAGTTTTATCCTAACCTCAAGCCTAAATTTTCCACATTCGAACTCCTTTCCATAATGGTTTCCAGTTTTGTCCTCTGGGGCCAAACAGAACAAGTATTTTCTCTTCAATCAATCAGTCGATTAATTAATAAGCATGCTCATTGCTGTACTAGGTAGATTAGGACAAAACAAATAATTTCTGCCTTCAGAGAGTTTACATTCTGCCAGAAGAGATCACACCTCACCTCCCTATCCTTGAGAGGCATCCTCTTCATCCTACAAGATCAGATCAGCTCTGGAGCTCACAGTAGGCTCTGCCCCTCGGGCCCTTCCCTCCATCTGATGACATTTAAGAACTGACATTTCAGGAGGAAGAAGCCTACATCAGCTATCTCTTCATTTCCCACCTGGCTGTTCTCCTCTGGACCTCCATCATGGTCTATATTCTATTCCCTGAAATACTTGAACACACCTGTCATGTCTCTCCAGAGTCTCCTCTTTCTCAGGTTCAACATTCTCATTTTCTTCAACCCAGTCCTCACAGAGTACAGATTGAAGGCTCTTCCCCATTCTTATGGCCCTCCTCTGGGTGGTTCCTGGCTTACCAGTGTGATGAAGGACAACACAAAGGCTGAGAAACAGCTAAAGGACTTGCCCATACCTACTAAGGGATAGAGCTAAGATCTGAGCTCAGGTTTTCTGGCATCAATTCATTTTTCATTCTGTCATGGCATCTCTAAAGAGCAATGGTTCTCCAAGTGTGGAGGGCTTCAAATCACTCACATCAGTTTGTTGTTTTCAGGTTTATGAAGTACTTTTATCATAAATCTGCAGAGTAGGTCATGTAAATAGTATTGTACCCCTTTTACAAATGAGTTAACACAGGTTCAGAAAGGTCAGATGACTCATCTACAGCCATACCAGTAGTTTTGGAACAAAGATTTGAATGGAAGCTTCTACTCCAAGTCCATGCACTTTCCTCTTTATCATCCTCTCTAGTCTTCTGTTTCTGACATTCATAATTATGTATGATCTCTCTCATAGATATCTCAGTAAAAGAAGTACTGTTTTCTTCATTGGCTAACATTCTTCCCTTTAAATGTTTACACATATACGTACGCGTGTATATGTAGATACATATACACACGTACATATATAGTACATTTATATAGCACATGTAGCTTATATCTTGTTAATATATAGCACACATATCACATATATAGCTTATAGCATATACAGCACATATGTAGCATATTTATATATATTATCTTCAAGGGAAGCAAATGGAATAGGTGGTCCTTAGACCTATTTCTCAGTAGACAAAAGAAATGTGTGAACTGCTGCTCTAAACCAGAGGTGTCAAACTCATAGGAACCGGACACTTAACCAGTATATCACACCTACTTCTCAGGGTGGTTGAGAGTCTTAAATGAGATAATAATTTTAAATTATTTAAAATATGTGCCTGGAACATAGTATGCAATATATAGGTATTAACTACTATTATATAAACATCTCTGTGGTCTGCTATTGACCAAGAAATCCACATATCATTACTATCTGTTTTATTATAACTTTATTTCTTTTGTTAAATATTTCCCAGTTATATTTTAATCTGGTCCTCAGGCCCCACTCTGGAGTGATGGGAGCTATGACTTGATAGCTCTACCCTAGAGTAATCCAATCCTGTGCAAAATGGTCATATGGGTTGATTAACTTTCGGCCTGTTCTTTTCTTATTACATGTTTTGATTGCTCCAGAAAATTCTGGACCTCAGAAATCCACTCAGTCCTTTTCCTGGTGATCTAGTGGCTGGGAGTCCTTATAGATCTATATTTATATCCTGTATCTAAGACCCAATTCCACGGCCCATTGAACCTTAGGCAGAATCTCTCTTGACTGTTCTATTATCTGTCATGCATAGCACCATGGACATTATTATTGGGGTTAAGTGACTTGCCCAAAGTCACACAGCTAGTAAGAGTTAAATGTCTGAGGTTGGATTTGAACTCAGGTCTTCCTGACTCCGGGGCTAGAGCTCTATTTATTCACTGTGCCACCTAGCTGCCCTGCACCATGGACATTTTGTAGCTGACTCTCTCAATATTATAAAGGACAGCACACAACAAAGGCTAATAGCTCATTGAAAATAAAGGTGAACCAGATATATATACATACACACATATGTATACATATACACATATATACATATACACACATACAGATAAGTGGATGGATTTTGAGAAAAGAGAGAGGTAGACAGAGAGACATAGGTGGATAGATAGAGATATGTGGAGAGGGGTAAATAGATATGTATGTATATATGTATATGTATGTGTGGCACATAGTAGGCAGTTAATAAATATATATCAATATTAAATATTAATAATTAAATATTAATCTATACAAGAATGTTCACAAAATTTGCTGTGGCTCAAGCATGTTTTAAATACGAATATTTAAGAGGAAGTAGTAGTCATCTAGTCATTTTTTGGGGGGGGGAGCTCACTTGAACTCTGTGGGATGACACAGGGGGCAGAACTGAGAATAGGGAACCAAAGGGCACTAAGAATGGAAGTAAGAAAAAACTGTAACAATGACTCTCCCCCAAACATCAGGGACCAGAACACATTTATATCAAAATATTTTTATAACAGGGATCATAAAATATAAGAGCCAGAAAGGACTCAGGTATTATGTTATCCCAAACCCTCATTTTACAGATGATTTGATTGACTGATTAGGCACAAAGCTGAGAAAAGAATCCACATATTTGGCTTTCCCAGTTGAGGTAATTAGGATGCCCTATCTTGTACAGAGCGCTGAAATCAGGAAGACATGAGTTCAAATCCAGTCTTGGACACTTAATAGCTGTGTGACCCTGAGCAAGTCACTTACTTAATTTCTGTTTGCCTTAGTTGTCTCAACTGCAAAGTGGGAATGACAACAGTATGCCGAGGCAATATTTGTAAAGCACTTAGCACAATGCCTGACAAACAGTAGGTGTTTAAAAAAAAAAAGTTTATTCCCTTCCCTTCCTCCCCTACTGCAATCTAACATTCTTTCTACTATATTGCAATGCTGCCAATGATAAGAATAATCAAGGAGTCAGGAACTGTATGGCAGATATCTCGGCTGACATGCATGAGTTTTAAGAAAAAATATTAGAGAAAATCATCGGGACAAAATGTATTTTAGGAGAGGGTAAGAATGATGATGATGATGGTGATCGAGATGATGATGATGATAGCTAACATTTATTTAGCCCTTTAAGGTTTGCAATATGCTTTACATGTGTGATTTCATTTGATGGGAGCCGATAAAAAGGTGCCTTCACTCTGTAAGATTCAGTATCTTATTACGTGAACATGATACAAAATAAAATGAGCAGAAGCAGGAGAACGTTTTATAGAACATCATCATCGTAAAAATGAATAGTTTTGGAAGATTCAATGCTGAACACTGATCAATTCTGGTTGCAGAGTACTAATGATGAAGCGTGCTATTCCCCTCCTGAGAGAAGGAATGGATCAGTTTGCAGAATGAGACACATTTTTTGGACATGGTCAATAGAGCAGTATTTTTTTTTTTTGCTTTTTTTTTTTTGGAGGGCAGTTGGGGTTAAGTGACTTGCCCAAGGTCACACGGCTAGTTTTTTGTGTGTGTGTGTGTTAAGTGTCTGAGGCCAGATTTGAACTCAGGTACTCCTGACCCCCGGGCTGGTGCTCTATTCACTGCACCACCTAGCCGCCCCTAGAGCAGTATTTATTTCGTGACTATGCATACTTGCTATGAGGGTTTTCTTTTTCTTTCTTTTTTTTTTTTTCCAGTAGGAAGAAGTGGAGAGGGAAGGGAAAAAAAGTTGGATAATCGAAAAAAATTGTATTAAAAAAAAAAGATGAATGTCCAACAATAACACATATGATTGGTGAAACCCTGGTGTTAACAGATGCTTAGCTTGTCAGTCTCATTGATGCTATCACATGGAACACGAGGCCTAGGTTCCCTCTATGCATCTTCCCTACTTTTCTGGTAAAAAAAGGCACCAGGGACTGAAGGCAGCAGCCACCCCAGCCACAAGCCCTCAGCTCCTCCCACCCACTTCCTGTTCACAGTGTACATCTTGCCAAACAGAAGTTACCACTTCACATTTCTTATATCAGATGTACTTATGGCCTATATTTCACTTCGGATTCTTACACCATGAGCCTGGAGGAAATAACCTCTTGGGTGGTCTCTCCGCTTCAAGTCTCTCTCCACCCCAGTCCATCATCCACTCAGTTGCCAAAATGATCTCCTGAAAGGGCAGATCCTGCTTTGTCATGCCCCTAACTTCATAAGCCCCAGCGGCTTCCTATCAGCTCCAGGATGGAACAGGAAATCCTTTGACATTCAAAACCCTTCCTACCTTTGCAGTCTTCTTCCACTTTATACCCTGCCCCACGCCCACCACGTACTGTGTCATCCAGTAATTGTGGCTTCCTTTCCCTTCTTCAAGCAGTATCCTCCATCTCCTGAATACGGGCATTTCCTTGGGCTGTCCCCTATACTCTGCCTCCTCATCTCAGGTTCCCGTTTCTACAGGAAGCCTTCCTTCTAATGCCTTTGCTCGGTTGATCATCTCCTGTATAAATTATCCTGTATATATTTGGCTTGGACATAGTCACTTGTATGTTGCCTCCCCCATTAGACACAGAGAGTAGGGGCTGTCTTTTTTCTTTTTTATTAATCCCAGTACTTGCATAGTATCTGGCTCATAGTAGGTACTTAATAAATGTTTATTGATTGACCGACTCCTGTTTTTCCAGAAGTGGAGGACCACCCAGGAGGAATGGAGCCCTGACTGCTTCTGGAAGAAAAGCCCATAGTGTCTCAGGTCTTAAGTAGGAAATGGTCTCTCCTACTATATATCAGTTCAGACAGTGTACTAGACCTGAAATCAGAAAGGTCTGAATTCAAATCCAGCCTCAGATACTTACAAGCTGTGTGACCCTGTAAGTCACTTAACCCTGTTTGCCACAGTTTCCTCATCTGTAAAATGGAGATAATAATAACACCTACCTTGAAGGGTTGTTGTAGGACCAAATGAGATATTTGAAAACCACTTTGTCAAGTTTAAAGCCCCATACCAGCTCTCATTATCCAAACCCAGATCCGAACATAGGGTCAGAGATTCTGAGCGAGGTTGTGGATTCAACCCCACATTTTCATAGATAGGAAACTGAGACCCACAGAGGAAGAAGTAGTAAATAAGTAGCAGAAGGAGAATTTGATTATCTAAATTCAGCATTTTCCCCTCCCTACCTCACTTCCTAACTTGACGTAGCCGGGTTTATAACTTGTCCACTGCTGGACTTCACTGGAGACCACATCCTGGGTCCTTCATTTTCAGGCAGGGATTTGCCTACATAACAGTCTTCAAAGTGGGAGCTGGAGAGGAAGGAAATGTTTTACTAGGGAAAACAGACTGATAATCCATTCCAAAGGCTTTTTTTGCTTTGAAAGAAATTAAAGTACAACTTCGAATCTTAACTTGAGGCTATGTTGAGTCCTGACTTCACCCCAAGCAGTCTACCCAGCCTCCTAATGACGGTCTTCATCTTGTCTTGTCCTGGCTCTAGTCATTATCCTAGAACATTGTATAAATATTCATTAATTTTTCTAAGTCCCGAGGGTGGTCAAGGGCTTAGTTAGGCCTGATGATGACAGGGAATTACTGGGCTGCCATAATCCCTTGCTGTCATTATCTTCCTTGGAAGCAGGGAAACTGAGGCACAGAATAAGACAAGGTAAAGGGGTTGGGTTTATGGTTCTGTGCTGAGTCAGTTACTGGGGAAACCAGTAACCTGGGCCTAAGCATTTTTCTATGATCTCCAGGAAGTGGGATATGACTGATTCAGGCAGGGGACTTTCCGCTGCCTACACTCTTGCTTGTCAGCAGATAAAGCTCTGGCAAAAGGGCCCTTGAATTGTTAACCTTTGACACAGGCTCATTTTTCTCTCAAGGGAGAGGTGAGGGGGTGGAGACCTGGAGGTTGGATTGGGAAGAGAGACATTGGTGATCTGGGCACTGGCAATGAATCCTTCTATGATGTTGACAAGGTATCTGTGACTAAGAACATACAAGGACAGGATCAAGTTAATAATACAGCCTGTGATGATTGGATTCAGGAGGCGCTTGTGCCTTTATAACTATAATAAGAACTGGGCAGGATTTACTTTGCCCCTGGCCTTGATAACCATCAGCAACACAGTGGCCCAGCCTAACCACAATTATTTAACTCAATCTGTCCTCTCAGGTGTTGAACCCAGCTGCTAGTCCTTGGGGAAAGAGGCCATGGGGTAGGGGGTGGGGGGACGGAGGTTTCAGAGGCCTTTGGTTTGCTTGTTTTTATTACCAATAGTGATGAAAAAAAATTCTCTTTGAAAGAGGGTGATAGACCATAAAACACTCCTTCATTTTACAGTTAAAGAAACTGAGGTCCAGGGAGGGTAAGTGTAGTATCAGACATGGGATACACATGTAGTATCTGAGATGCTCTGACTCCAAAGTCAGTTACCCATCCACCCCTACCAAACTGTCTATTGCCTGGGATAAATCCTGGCCTGTTTAAATATTGTCCTATCAGTTGGGATTTGATCATAATTTTTAAAGAGTGAATGAGAATAAGACATGATAATAAAACACATTTAAAATGTGGAATTAGGCAGGATAATAACTAACATTTGCATAATGTTTGAAGATTTAGAGAATCTTTCCTTCACTACAAGTCTGTGAAGTGGGTCTTATATTATCTTTTGTTTGTTTGTTTTTTAATGGGGAAACTGTGGTTTACAAATATAAAGTGACTTATTCAAGGTCTTCAAGGTTATCAAACAGCTGATAGTAGCAGAGCTAGGAACTGAAACAAGATCTCCTAGGGTCACCTCCCTCCCAGGATTATTGTGAGGGTCAAATGAGGTAATATTTGTAAAGCATTCAGCACAGTGCCTGGCACATAGTAGGAACCCTATAAACATGTGTTTCCTTTCCTTCTTTCCTTCCTTCCTTCCTCCTTCCCTCCCTCCCTTCCTTCCCTCCCTCCCTTCCTTCCTTCCTTCCTTTCTTCCTTTCCTTCCTTCCTTCCTTTCCTTCCTTCCTTCCTTTCCTTCCTTCCTTCCTTTCCTTCCTTCCTCCTTCCCTTCCTTCCTTCCTTCCTTCCCTTCCTTCCTTCCCTTCCTT
>JAQQSW010012905.1:0-12431 GCA_028646575.1 Pseudocheirus occidentalis
TAATATAATATAATATAATATAATATAATATAATATAATATAATACAATACAATACAATACAATATAATATAATATAATATAATATAATATAATATAATATAATACAATAACAGCTAGCATTTATCTAGCATGTCAAGATACAAAGCACTTTACATTTCTTATCTCATTTCATCTTCACTGTAAATCTGGGAGGTAGGTGCTATCATTGTCCCCATTTTTATATGATCTCCATGGAATACTGTTGTGCTTTAAGAAATGATAAGCAGAAGACAATTCCAAAAGATTCATGATGGAAAATGCTGTCGACATCCAGAGAAAGAACTATGGAGTCTGAATGCAGATCGAATCACATTGTTTTCTCATGGTTTTCCCCCTTTGTTCTGACTCTTCTTTACAACATGACTAATCTGGAAATATGTTTAATATGGTTGTACGTGGATAGCCTAGATCAAATTGCGTGCTGTCTTGGGGAGGAGGTGGAGGAAGGAGGGAGGAAATTTGGAACCCAAATTCTTATAACAGTTCATGTTGAAAACTAAAAATAAAGTGGAAAAAAAGAAATGATGAGCAGGGGGGCGGCTAGGTATGGAAGTGAATTGAGCACCCGTCCTGGAGTCAGGAGGACCCGAGTTCAAATCTGGCCTCGGGCACTTAACACTTACTAGCTGTGTGACCTTGGGCAAGTCACTTAACCCCAACTGCCCTGCCTTCCCTCCCCCCCTCTGAAAAGGAAAAACAAAAAGAAAAAAAGAAAAAAAAAAGAAATGATGAGCAGAATAATTTCAGAAAAACCTGGGAAGACTGACATGAACAGGTACAAAGTAAACCAAGCAGAACCAGGAAACCAATGTACACAGCAACAGTAATACTGTAACAATGGTTAGATGTGAATGACATAGTTATTCTCAGTAATACAACGATCCAAGATAATTTCAAGGCACCTCCAGAGAGAGAACTGATGATCTTAGAGTGCAGATCGAAGCACTTTGTTTTCTTTATTTAATTTTCTTATTCCCCTAACCCTACAATGGGGCTAATGTGGAAACATTTTGCATGACTTTATGTAATGGATATATTTCTCACCTTCTCAGTCGGTAGGGGATGGGGTGGAGGGAAGGAGAGAATTTAGAATGATAACAAAAAGAAATATTATCTCCATTTTACAGAAGGAGAAACTGAGACTGGAAGTGGTTTGCTCAGGGAGTGCCACCCAACTAGTACACGTCTGAGGATTTGAACTTTAGTCTTCTTGACTTCAAGTCTAATACACTATCTACTGTGCCATGTAACTGCCACTGAGTTAGCAATTGACAGAGCTGGGTGGAGCCAGCTCTACCCTGAAATCTGGAAACAGGGTAGATATTCCAGGTCTCCGCTCATTCATTTCCTCCTGTCAGGCTCTTTCTGTTGTCTGTCCCAAGATTTGCTGGGACTCCCAGGGGGAAGGAGAATACAGTCAAAAATCGTGGCACATTCTGAATTTTCTTGTTGGCAGCAAGTTTTAGTGAATATTTAAGGTCAGTTAGGTTGGTGCCTCTTTCCAGAAATTATGCAGACTGAGCCTGGTTGGCCATGTACCATACTGAGAGGCAGTGTGGTATAGAGGTTAGAGCACTGGTCTTGGAGCCAGGAAGAACGGGGTCCAAGTCCCACTTCTGATAACTCTGTAGGATGGTAGGCAAGTCAGCAACTTTATGAGATCTAAATTGCAGAGAAGGTGCCAACTTTCATTGGCAGAGAAAATTTCTTCATTTAGTGATTCCCCATATCAATGCAATCCCACATCCATTCCCTATCTCCTATATATGGACAGAACCACAGGGTCTGACAGAGAACATTAGAAGGGGAGTGGTCCCAAGGATTTGCTAGAGCCAGCTCATCCCAGATCAGAAAAAAACTGATTGTTCAGCTTTCAGTGTGAGCATTTTGCACCTCAGGAATCAATAAATGTGACAAATTAAGGCTTAAGTGATTGTTTTGTTGATTGTCTAGACTTAAGAAAATGTTAATATTGTAGAGTCAACTTGAAAAGTCCTGTATACAAGATCCGTGCCGCCCCTGCCCCCCCCCCCCGCCCGTTTTCTTGGAGAGCTGGTTGTTAAACATTTACCAGCACACGATTGGGAGTGGAGAGATAAATAAACTACCTTAAAATGTAAGATGCTTTGTAACTGAAAAGTAGCATAGACATGTAAATTATTTATTATTTAAATTCATTTAATATGTACATAATTGTTCTCATAGGCACCTAAATGAAACAAATATTTATAAGGAATATCCCTTTCTGCTACTCTGATATTCTTGGCAGGGCATAGGGGCCACACAGGTGTACAAGCAGCTACATCTCCAGGGTGCCTATAATTTAATACAAATGTGCCTTGGGCACAAATGGGCTGCTTTAGAACAATGAGTTCTTTCTGATGCTCCTCTTTCTGGCCCATGCTCTGAACCAGCTCCTGGTGCTTTAATGAATGAAGGTCTGGCAGATAGGAGGTCACAACATCAAAGAAATTAGAAGGAACTTTAGAAATCATCCAGTTGAACCCTCTCATTTCAAAGATGAGGAAACTGAGAGTCCAGGAACTAAAATGATATGTTATAGGGACCCAGGTTCTATAATGGAGCTAGAGCTCAAAGGCAGGTCCTTTGATCCCCCAATCCAGAGCTCTTTCTACTTCGTTATGCTACTGGACTGACACAAGCTTGGATGGTGACTGAATTTTCCCATACTACCCAAAGGAACATTCATGCTGTATTAAAGAAATTCTCCGGTGTTTGTCAGTTAATAAGTAGTGGACAATGAAGCAGAAAAGTGTGAATTCCAGCTGTTCAATGGTGCTTTATTGGAATTTGGGCAGGCCCCAAACAGTCAAGAACAGGAGAGAGGAAAACAAGTTTACAGACAGCTGGGCATAAGCCCAAACTCAGCCAGGTCATCCCCAAAGCATGGAGATGAAGCGAGAAGCAGGATAACAGATTTGGCAGCATTTCTAGAACAAATTATTTTCCTCAGTGATGATGGTGGTGGAATCAAACATATTTTAACTCCAACCTCTGAGTCTCTGATGTTTTATATGAAGGAAAGGAAGTGAATCATCTGGTTTGGACCAAGATAGAGAAAGAATCCTGTCCTAGAGGTAATTCAGTTTTGAAAATATTGAGGATAAATGTTTAAGATTTCTGATTTCATAAAGATCCTAAGTGATTGGGAAAAATAATTAATATTATTATTCAGAAACAGTAATTGAAGACATTAGTATCTACTGATCCATTAACATCCTTTTTCATTTCCATAAGATCCAAATGTAATCCGTCTCTTTAGGAATCTGAGAAGACCAGAGTAAAGAATGATAGAGGTTTTCTAAACTATGAAAATGTTTGTATGCATATGATTTCCAGAGTTTTCCACTTTCCATTTCCTTTTTCTCAGGCTACATTTATGAGAATATGTGTATTTTCATCCTTGATGCAAATATTAGAAAGGAATGATCAAACTTTAGCAAACTGCTTTTAAAAATAGAATGTATCCTCAAATTTGCATGATTAACTGAAAGGGATAGATAATGAGGTATCTCACTGTATTATAGCTTATTGTTTTAAAAAAGAATTGACTTGTTAGGGTAAGATGTAGACCAAAAGTTTCTTTTCAACAAAGTATTACCCAATCATATGTTAAAATCATGCAGATTTTTTGACAGAGTCAGCCATACATATACTTTTAAAAATGTATGTGTGTGTATATATGACTTATTTTAAAATTTTCTTTTAAAATTCTCCCTTTCTGCAGCTCCCCTTCCCTACCCACTGGTGAGGCAAGAAATATGATATTGATTATACATATGAAATCATGCAAAACATCCATATGAGTCATGTCACACACAAAAAAACAAGAAAAAAGAGAAGGTGAGAAAATTATACTTCGATTTGCACTCAGAATTCATCAGTTCTCTCTCTGGAGGTACTAGATAGCATTTTTCATCAAAAGTTCTTCAGAATTACCTTTGATCATTGTCTTGACCAGAGTAGCTAAGTCTTTCACAGTTCATCATCATTATAATATTGCGGTCACTATGTACACTGATCTCCTGGTTCTGTCCACTTCACTTCACATCAGTTCATATAGGTCTTGTCATGTTTCCTGAAAACACCCCCTTTGTCATGTCTTATAGCACAGTAGTATTCCATCATAATAATATACCACAATTTGTTTAGAGCAGAAGATCCCCTCAATTTCCAATTCATGGCAACTACAAAAGGAGCTATTATAAATATTTTGCATGTATAGGTCCTTTCCCTTTTTCTTGATTTTTTTTTTGCTTTTTGGAGGGCAATTGGGGTTGACTTGCCTTTTCTTGATTTCATTGGGTTATAGACCTAGTAGTGGTATTGTGAGGTCAAAAGCCCTTTGAGCATAGTTGCAAATTATTCTCCAGAACTGGGGGAATTCACAGCTCCATCAACAATACATTGATGTACCTATTTTTCCTACATCTCCTCTAGCACTTACCATTTCTGACAAGTGTCAGGTGATACCTCAGCGTTCTCTTAATTTGCATTTCTCTAATCAGTGATAATTTAGAGTATTTTTATATGACTATAGATAGCTTTGATTTATTCTTCAGAAAGGTGCCTGTTTCTATCTTTTGACCATTTTATCAACTGAAGATTGGCTCTTACTTTTAGAAATTTGACTCAGTTTCCTATATATTTGAGAAATGATGCCTTTATCAGAGAAACTTGCTATAAAATTGTTTTTTATATTTCTTCATTGTCTATGGTACCTTTTGGTAAAATGTAGTTTCCATTTTATCTCTTTTAATTAAGTCTATTTTTGTTTTTGCTTTGTCTGAGATCATGATTGCTACTCCTGCCTTTTTTACTTCAGCTATAGCATAATAGATTTTGATCCAGCCCCTTATTTTAATTCTTTGATGTTTCTGTTTCAAGCATGTCTCTTATAAACGACGTTTTGTTGTATTCTGGTTTCTAATCCATTTTGCTATCCAGTTACATTTTATGGATGAGTTTATCCCATGCATATTCACAGGTATGTTTACTGTGTATTTCCTACCATTTTCTGTTTAGCTTTCTCTCTAACTTTTTTTCTTTTTTGCTTTTTGGAGGGGGAGGGTAGGGTAATTGGGATTAAGTGACTTGCCTGAGGTCACACAGCTAATTTTTGTGTTAAGTGTTTGAGGTCGGATTTGAACTCAGGTCCTCCTGACTCCAGCACTAATGCTCTATTCGCTTAGCCACTCAGCTGCTCCTCTGTCTAACTTTTTATCTGTTCCCTCTTCAAAAGTACTTCTGACCACTACCTCACCTTAATTTACCTCTCTCTTTTTATCACTCCTCCCCACTTTGTTTATCTCCTTCCCCTTCTTCTTTCTAGATGGGTAAGATAGATTCCTATACCCAACTGAGGGTGTATATATATTCTTCCCTTTTTTGAGCCAATTAAAATGAGAATGAGGTTCAAGCATTGTGCCCTTCCCCGCCCCCAGTTTTCCTCTCCACTCTAAGAATGCTTCCTTGCATGTCTCTTTTATGTGATATAATTTCCCCAATTCTTCCTTTCTCTTCATCTTTCTCTCAATACATCCCTCTTTCTCACCCTTTCACATTTTTTGGAGATCATTCCAGCATAATTGACTCACATGTCCTCTATCTGTATAGACTTATTTTTAACTGCCCTAGCAATGAGAAAGTTCTTTGGAGTTGCATGGATCATCTTCCCCATATAATAATATAAACAGTTTAACCTTATTGAATGCCTTATGATTTTTCTTTCATGTTTACCTTTTTATACTTCTCTTGAGTCTTGTGTTTGAATACCAAATTGTCTATTCAGTTTTGATCTTTCCATCAGGAATGCTTGAAAGTCCTCCATTTCAATCAAAAGGATAAATATTATCTATTATCCAGCCTATAAATTGAAGTTGGATGGACAAATCCAATTGAAGCAACCCATTATATTGCATGGGCAAACCATGTATAGACACTGATCTGAACCTAGACTTGCATAGAAAAAAACAAGTGAGGTAGATTGTATTTGGGAACTGTGAAGTGCTTTCACTGATACCAGACTGCTCTTCTACATACAAAGCTAACCTTTTTATTACCAATATTCTTTTGGGTGGTGATATCTTCTAGATGTTCCTGTTTTTAGACTACATTGTTTTGACTGCATTAACATTATGGTACATTCAGAAGACACCTGCAACAACTCAAAATAGTTTGGCCTAAGCATCATAAAAAAAAAGTGGATAAAGAATCTCCATTGTCTAGATTTTAACATGTAGTTGGATAGAGAGCTTAGAAGTTCTTGGCCATCAGTATACATCCCTTGGAAGGACAATACAAATGGATGACAACTTGGGCTTAGAATTAAGGAGGAAGACGATGGACTAGGTTATCTTCAGGGAATTGTGAAGCTCTTTTAGTGATCCCCAATCCTCCAGAAACAAAGGCTCATATTTTTGTTTGTTTTTTTTGTTTTGTTTTGTTTTGTTTGCTTTTTGGAGGGCAGTTGGGGTTAAGTGACTTGCCCAAGGTCACACGGCTAGTTTTTGTGTTAAGTGTCTGAGGCCGGATTTGAATTCAGGTACTTCTGACTCTAGGGCCAGTGCTCTATTCACTGTGCCACCTAGCCGCCCCTTTTTTGTTTGTTTGTTTGTTTTAAGGCTCATATTTTTAATACCAGTATTCTGCTTGTGTTGTTCTACAACCTCCAGTGATGAACACTATGGTCTCTGAACAATTAAAAATGAGTATCATGCAAAGGGCAGTGGAAAAGTACATGGTAGGCTATAGATAAGGAACAAATAACTAATAAGAAATTTCAAAGGAAAGTCAAATTAAAGGAAGTTACTGAAGAAACGTATGACTGATTTTTTAAAATGCTTGAGGTGGTCACATGACAAGAAAGTGGGATAACAGGTGGACAGTCAGAGTGCTACAGTGTCAAGAGGAAGAAAGAAAAGTCCCCAGCTCATTTTATGAACTCTCTGTAAACAAATTATGAGAGAGCATAGACAATAGTCCCACAAGATGGGCAAGTATAGAGGGATCATAGTATTTGTTACTGAAGAATGAAGCTAACTAGCAGTATCACAGATCCATTTAATTTTTTAAATTATTCTTTTGTATCTAATAAATGGGAAAAGCTCCTATACCCAAACCACTGGTCTTTGACATATTCTTTCAGTGAGCATGTAGAGCTATAGAACACCATAATCTCTGAAGAATTAATATTGTGCTTGACTCAAAGGGCAATGTGATGGGCATATGTCTACTTACCCTAATGAGGAGGAGAATTGGTCTTCAATCGCTTGATTTCCCCCAGCCTAGTTGATGTAGTCACAGAAAGCAAAGGTCAAATAAGATGTTAAATGAACAGTAATGTATAGTCACCACCAGTTGTCCCTTTATAAAGTATGAAAAAAATGTCTCCTTGATTCAACTGGAATTGATCAGGCAATAATTGGCCACATTTCTGATGGCTCACTAGCTCTATGAGAGTCTGGTATGGGAGAAGCTTTGTGGAATATGACTCCTGATATTGCCCCTATACCAAGGGCAGGAGTTGGGGACTTTCCCCTTGCATTGGCTATGGCATTCAGCAGCTAAGTTACTCACCCAGAAGAATACACTCTATCTGCAATTTGAGAGTGTATTCAAGAGAGCTTGAGATACAATTGAAGGAGCTGAGTGAGACATGGTTTCCAGATAGACACAGGTACAGAGAGGCAGTCACTTGAGACTAGAAGCAGCTTCGAGGAGCACAACTCCTGACTTCAGAGGAGAGAACCAGCCCGGCTCTGGGAATGAAGAGTTGAGCTGTGGAAAGGATTGTACAAGGACATGAGGTCAGACTCGTTGTAGTTCTGCAGTCACGAATTGCCTTGACCACAAGTGTTCCCTACTTATGAGCTTTACTGTCATTGTAATACAAATTTGTGCCCATTCATCCCAAGAATATCATAGGTTTTCTGTGGGAGGGTGATCTCTGTATTACTGGGGGAAATGTTTTATAGCTACTGTCTTTACTGTGTCATATTAATAAATACCTGAGTTATGTGTCCATAGGTAAGTCACTTCACCCTGTTTGCCTCAGTTTCCTCATCTGTAGAATGAGCTGGAGAAGGAAATAGCAAACCACTTTAGTATCTTTGCCAAGAAAGCACCAGAAGGGATCATGAAGAGTCTGATACAACTGAAAACAACTAAACAATATCCATTATATTTTTCTGCTTTTCATTGATGAAGACCCATTGGGAAACCATGTGACCCAGGAAAGGGGGGCGGGGCATCATAAGGTCCCAGGTGGAAGGAACAAGGGTTCTCTAAGGAGTTCTTCAGCCATATTGGGAGATGCAGAATATAAGCAGGAGTAGAACACCCTGATGGAATGACAGGAATTCCTTAAGCAAATCTCATGCCCAGAGGAGTTTTTGAACCAAGCAGGAGTGAGGCTGAGGAGCAGCAAAAAACAGGCCTTTGTAGATGAGCACTCTCAGGTTTCAGAAGTATTCTGAGTTGTACAAACTGTGAAGGTACCTTGATAAAAAGGGATTGTGTCTCTAGAAACCCTGAGTGGATTCCCCTTTTGGGGGATGGGGCAGGACCCACCCCCAGGATAGTACTTGGTCAGGAAGAGAGTAGGGGAGACAAGATTTATCAGAGAGAAGACCTATCTTAAATTGAATTCAAGTCTGCATTTTTGGGGGATGGGGGGAGAGGTTAGGATAAATAAAATCCATTCTATATGGTGTGTCTTGTCAGTCTCTCCTTGGTAAGATCCCCTTTACTTTCTCTTTCCAGTTAAAAATCTTGCTTGGTTTTAGTGCTTGTATGGGAATTAAGGGTCTTTTTCTCTTTTGTTCAGACCTAGACATGTTTTCAGGAAGACCTTGGGTGGGGTGGGAACAAAAGAGAATATAATTATTGTGAAGTCTGCTGAGATGGCATCTTGTCTGTGTAGACATAGAGAGTTGTAATACTGTGGTTCTGGACTATGGGTTATATTTGAGGTCTTGTCTGGAATGTTTTTTCTTTCTTTCTTCTTTTTCCCTTTGGTGTAGGCTACCAGCACTAGTAGTCATGCTAGGGAGCAGCAGTTTGCTTTGTGGCTAGGCTTTCTTCATGAGCAGTGGTCTGGTTTAGACAAACTCTTGCCAGCACCAAGGCAGGCATTATACAACTATGTTTTAGAGACATTGTGAAGCACCTGGCCTCTCAGTTAATGGCCTCCTCACCAGACTGTTTTCCCTATCACCTCCAGCATCAAATATGAAATCCTCTGGTTGGTTTTTAAAGCCCTTCATAACCTGGTCCCTTTTTACATTGCTAGTCTCCTTATACCTTGTTCCCCACCACAATCTGCAATTTAGTGAACGTGACCTTCTTGCTGGTCCCTAAGCATGATACTATCTCCTGACTCCAAGCATTTTCACTGGCTGTGCCTCATGCCTGGAGTGCTATCCCCTCTCATCTCTACCTACTGGCTTTTCTTACTTCCTTCAGATTTCACCTTCTGCGAGAAGTCTTACCCAATCTTCCTTAATTTTAGTCCCCTCCCTCTGAGACTGTTTCCAGTTTATCCTGGACATATCTTGTTTGTACACATTTATTTGCACATTGTTTCCCCCAAAAGGCTGTGAGCACCTTGAGAATAGGGACTGGGTTCTGTTTTAGCTTTCTCTGTATCCCACATACCCATATAATAGACATTTAATGAAAGATCACTCATTTGTCATTCCATAGAGGCTGAGGTACATAGAGTGCTGGGCCTGGAGTCAGGAAGACCCAAGTCTAAATCTAGCCTTAGATACTGGCTGTGTGACCCTGGGCAAGTCACTTAACCTCTGTTTGCCTCAGTTTCCTCAAGTACAAAGTAAGGATAATCCGACTTATCTCTCAGGGTTGTGATGATCAAACAAGATAAAATTTGTAAAGTGCTTAGCACAGTGTCTGACACATAGTAGGTGCTTAATTAACCCTAATTTCTCCCTTCCTCCCTCTTCCCTTCCTCTTTTCTTCCCTCCCTTCCTCATTCCTTCCTCCCTCCTTCCTTCCTTCCTTCCTTCCTTCTTTCCTCCCTCCCTCCCTCTCTCCTTCCTTCCTTCCTTTCTTCCTTTCTTCCTCCCTCCCTCCCTGCTTCCTTCCTTCTTCCTTCCTTCTTTCTTTCCTTCCTTCCACAGTCCCTTAGTTGTCTTTTGAAAGAAAGGAATATGCTCCTTGTTAAGGAGAAATAAGAGGGATTCAAGAGAGTCCCTTATGGGTACACTTGTCCTCTACAAACACACTAACTGATACAGTCCAGGTGTCTAAAGCTAGAAGAGAGAGAGGAAAGGAGAGAGATAGAACTTTTGTATAACCTCAGAGTAAGTATTGTCTACATGGGGTGATTTGCTGTTTTCTGGTTTGTTGGGTCAATATAGAAAATTCACACCTCCATGGCTTTAAGTAGCCTGTTTGGGAGATTTGTTTTGCCAGCAGCCAACCAGACCTATGTCTGGTTAGGGAGACTGAGGCCTTGGCAGTACCTCCTAGGCTAGTTCAATTTTTACTCTCAGTGTATTCCTAGGGAAAGGAAGCTGAGGCCTAAATGTACCAAGTCAAAGTTCCACTCTTCTATGTGACTCCATCCTCTGATTGAACTGTGCACATCATTTTTCAGTTCCCTAAGGGTCATGGTACTGTTTCCCAACACCACTTCATTCTGCCAAGACCTGAAAAAGTCAAGGAAGAAAGAAATTATGGTCCAGATGTTGCCTCTGCAGATGTTCCACCATCACCACAGAGTTCCCTTCTAATCCTCATTCTTTGCTTCCTTGCCCACTTCATTTAGTGTAGCTCAATGCACCAAGCATGCATTAAGCCATGTTTTATAGCTCCATAAAGATAATTTACAGCCTATTAGCTCCTTTTTTAGCAAGAACCATCAACTCCAAGAGGGGTCTTATATCACTACTTCTATTATTTCAACCGCTATCATAGAAATAACGGTAACAATTGGCTTCTCTCAGGGAATATGGAGACATTTTTTCCTCTGTCAAGGGCTACCGATTCCCAAGAAGAAAAAAGTAGGCTTATCAATAAAGGGCAACTTAATTCAGTTTTTGAAATGTTAAAACAAAAGTACCAAATTTTCTACCTATCTACTTTATTTTTTTAATTTTAACTTTTTGTTTTTTGGAGGGCAGTTGGGGTTAAGTGATTTGCCCAACATCACACAGCTAGTAAGTATTAAGTGTCTGAGGCCAGATTTGAACTCAAGTCCTCCTGACTCCAGGGCTGGTGCTCTATTCACTGCACCACCTAGCCACCTCTACTTATCTACTTTAAAATTAAGAATAGGAATGTAAACCTCTATCCAGTGATACAACAAAGAAGAAAATACATGTTCTAGGGGTTTTGTATACAAGTGGTTAAGATACAGGGACAGAAAAGGAAAGAGGAAAAAGAGGAATCAAGTATCATTATTCTGGGGAAGGAGAGGCTACAAGTGGGACCTCTCTGAGCCTTTGTGATCTTTATCCATAAAATGGATACATCTTGTCCTAAAAGTCTTAGCACAGCTTTCTGTCTCTTACTAGGTCTAAGGTACCTTCAAGTTCTAATAGTCTGGGCTTTGAATATCTGTTGTTTGCTGTCGTTCAGTTGTTTTCCTGTTGTGTCCAACTCTCCATGACCCCATTTGGGGTTTTCTCAGTAAAGATACTAGAGTGATTTGCCATTTCCTTCTCCAGCTCATTTTACAGATGATAAACTGAGGCAAACTGCATTAAGTGACTTGTCCAGGGTCATATGGCTAGTAAGTATCTGAAGTTGGATTTAAATTCAGATCTTTCTGACTCTAGGCCTGGCACTCTATCCACTGCTCCACTGGGCTACTGTGTTTTGAATATAAACCAATGTAAATCTCTCGTCTAATGTAATCACAAATAAATAATAGAGAGGAGGGGGGCAGAGCCAAGATGGAGGCTTAGAAGCAGCAAAGCACCGCAGCTCCCACACAAACATGCTAGAAAAACTCATAAAATGGGACTCTAAACAGATTTTCAAGCTCCAAAACTCTCAAAAAGACGGAAAGCACGTCTGTTGCTACAGGCAGCTCAGCAGGTGGGGCTCTTCTCAGCAGTCTGGGAGCTGCAGCCAAAACATGGCCGGGTCAAGCCCTGGGGCATCAGGCAGGGAGCTGTGTCTATAGGAGAGCAGATCAGCTGCACTGGAGGCACAGTTACCTCATTTATCAGGCCAGAAGAAAAAAAGGCTAAGAGAAAGGTCAGTGGATTTTGCTAACTCAGGAGGATAAGAGCAGGTCCGGCCAAACTGCTCCCAGGGCAAGGAAGCAGTGGGAGGCGGCTGTAGCAGCAGGAACGGAGCAGCAGTGGCCTCCACTGGGCTGCTTCAGAGCCCTCGGCCT
>JAQQSW010012906.1:0-12431 GCA_028646575.1 Pseudocheirus occidentalis
GGAAGGAAGGAAGGAAGGAAGGAAGGAAGGACAGGAAGGAAGGAAGGAAGGACAGGAAGGAAGAGAGGGGAAGCATTATGCTGGCTTTAGGAAGACCTGCGCTTAAACCCTCCCCTCAACACTAACTAGCTGTGTAACTTTGGACACCCAATTCAATTCTTCTCAGTTCCCTCATTTGTAAGATAAGGGAGTTGGACACAATGTTCTCTAAAGTCTCCAATTCTAAATTTATGACTAGATTTAGAAATCTTTAATTTTTTATAGAATCACAGATCACTAAACTGGTCTGTGAGAATTCCTATGATCTAAAAGTCTCAGTTAACAATGATATTTACGTAGGAGAAACAGATTTTTTCCCACTACCACATTAGTATGGACAATTTCCCAGTTTAGCTTGTGGATAGTTTGGACCCTTAATTTAAATATGTGTGTGCATGCGTGTGTGTGTATGTGTGTTCTCTTATTATCATCATGATTCAACTATCTGGAATTTGAAACCACTAAAATTGGAAAGAACAGAGCTTACCAGACAGGATCTAGAACTTAGAAGAGTTTGACCTGTGAACCTCAGAAAAAAACAAAAGGATAAACAATGCCTATTATCTGATATACTACATGGTTAGATGAACAATCTCTAGTCATCATCCATTACAAGTATTATGTGTGTGCGCGCACACACACATGTACACACATGTGCATATATGTACACACATGTGCATGTGTAGAAAGATATACATAGTCATGTATTACGTGTGTGTATACCTTGGACAGATAAACATAGCACATCAACAATTTCTTGGGCCCAGTATTTCATGGGGTAAGGGGTAAGAGGAGAGGAAGAGGGAGAGACAAGCATTTGTTAAGAGCCTACTATGCGTTAGGCACTGGGCTAAGCATTTACAAATATTATTTCATTTTATTCTCACAGTGACTCTGAGAGTCATGATCCCCATTTTACAAATAAGGAAACTGAGGCATAGAGTTCATGTGGCTTGCCCAGAGTTACACAAGGAGTATCTGACACTATCTGCATCAGCACAGGGCATATCCACTTTGGTAAGATTATTAATCCATTTGAGAAACTGGGAAACTATAAAAGTTATTACTTCTGCATCCCTCTGTGCCTGCCTGACTATAGGCTTAGAGGTAGAATGTGAAGAACACCTCCCCCTCTCTGGCTCCCATCTTTGGAATGTGGGCATTACTGTATACATGGTTTCTACTGCCTAGTAACTGTTTTCAACTCCCCTCCTTGGCCACCCCTTTCTTTGCACATGGGGTGGGGGGAGGGGAAATGGTGTGAATGAAGACCTGTGACCTTACAAGGCCAACCCTGTACCAAATTGTACTATAACTTTCTCTGATACTAAGGCAAAGGAAAAACAAATGGATCCATTTAACTATAGTTGCAACTTTTAGAAGTTTGAAAAATACATTAATAATCAAAACCATAAGATTCTTTCTTAGTTTAGCTTAGACCCAGCCAAGAGAAAAATTGAGACTCAATCCTGTTCATTTCTATATCTCTATACACCAGTACCAAACACTAGTCCTCTCTGTTCCAGTCTTTCTGGCCACAAATAAAAAACAGACAGCTCAAAAGCAATTAGGGTGAATCCTTTATATCAAATGGATCCACCTTGATACTAATTAAAATGGTAAGGAAACACCTTTAAAGATTGAAATACAGGGTTTAAACATTCATCCTTTCAGAAGGAAAAGAAGGGGCAAGGGAGAAAGTTCACCAGTGTTTCGTTATTTCCCCCTGCCTGGTCTCAGGTGTGCTCTGTGCTTCAGTAGATGGCTTCATTGGAGCTCTTACCACGCATCTCCTCTGCAGACCATCATTAACTGCCCAGGCTGCTCCTCACTCAAAATTCCCTGCCCACTCTCTAAGCACCCTTCCACAAGGAGCCTGGAGTCTCTTCTAGGGTAAGATGAAAATAGAAGTGTCTCCTTGAAACTCTATCTCCCAAGAACCCAGGCAGCCAGTCTCTGAATGCTTCTCTCTAACTAGGAGAGATTTGTCTCAAAGCCTGCTACACTTCCATTCAAAGACTTTTTCTTTTATGTCTTTTTAAAAGAACCTTGAAAGCTTAAAAAAATGATCATGTCTATTTTTTCTTTTTAATTTTTTTTTTGCACATAGAAAATACATATAGAAATGCTACTTAGTTGATTAGCTGTGGCTTGCTCTTCATGACCAGATTTGGTGTTTTCTTGGCAAAAATACTGGAATGGTTTACAATTTCATTCTCCAGCTCATTTTATAGATGAGGAAACTGAGGCAAATAGAGTTAAGTAACTTGTCCAGGGTCACACAACTAGTAAGTGTCTGAGGCCAGATTTGAACTCAGGAAGATGAGTCTTCCTGACTTGAGGCCTGGTACTCTATGCTCTACCTAGCTGCCCACATGTACACATGCATGTATATCTATTTGTACGTGTACATTGTGTTGTGTGTATATGGATATGCATGTATATATAGACATACATACACACATATAATGGTTTGAACCTTAATGTTCATGAAAATCAGCAGATTAATATTAATAGCTCTTTTCTCAATGTAATGATTTCCTTATTTAATTGATACCTTCCCTGATTAGGAATTCTCACTATACTAAAACATCACTTAGAAAAACTAATAAATACAATTACTTTAATCTTTGTCCAACAGTAGATGCTTTAAATTCCCTTTTTATGCACTAAGTCAGCTAATAGGGACAATAGCTTTCAGTTATATAAATGAATGTTTAAAAACAGAATGATTTTTTAAAGTTACAAGTCATGAACATACAGGCCTACCCTTTCTAGGGTTATTGATCAGGCCATAATTAATCACACTGTAAACAACTACCTTAAAATACCCATCATTTTTATGCAGGCTACGTTTCAAGGAATGGTGAGTTATACAAGAGCAATGCGATTGAAGTTGGTGGCTCATGGAGGCAGCCCAAGTTTTTGCTCCAGCAGAGAGGGAAGTCTTGCTCTATCCTCCCCTCAGGGGCACTGCTGGAGAGAAAATATTTTTGCCATGGAGGGAAAATTAATGAACATGGAGAGAGGAGTGATGAGGCAGCAGTTTCTATGGAGATAACATGAGCAGGACAGAGAGAGAGAGAGAGAGAGAGAGAGAGAGAGAGAGAGAGAGAGAGAGAGAGAGAGAGAGAGAGAGAGAGAGAGAAGAGAGAGAAGAGAGAGGAAAGAGAGAGAGAGAGACAGAGAGAGGGAGAGAGAGGAGACAGACAGAGACAGAGAGACAGGCAGAGACAGACAGAGACAGACAGACAGAGAACAAGAGAGAGAGAGGAGAGAGAGAGGAAAGAGAGAGAAGAGAGAGAGAGACGGAGAGAGAAAGACAGAGAGAGACAGAGAAAGACAGAGACAGAGAGAAGAAAAGAGAGGACAGAGAGACAGAGAGAGACAGACAGAGACAGAGAGACAGGCAGAGGCAGAGAGAGACAGAGACAAAGAGAGACAGAGAAGAAAAGAGAGAGAGGAGAGAAGAGAGAAGAGAGACAGAGAAAGAGAGACAGAGACAGACAGAGACAGAGAGACAGGCAGAGGCAGAGAGAGACAGAGACAGACATAGACAGAGACAGACAGACAGACAGACAGAGAAGAAGAGAGAGAGAGGAGAGAGGAGAGAGATAGAGGAAAGAGAGAAGAGAGAGAAGAGAGAGGGAGAGAAAAAGACAGAGAGAGACAGAGAAAGACAGAGACAGAGAAGAAAAGAGAGGACAGAGACAGAGAGAGAGACAGAGAGACAGGCAGAGGCAGAGAGAGACAGAGACAGAGAAGAAGAGAGAGGAGAGAGGAGAGAAGAGAGACAGAGAGACAGAGAGAGAGAGAGACAGAGAGAGAGAGAGTTCAAAAAAGGTCAGTGAAGACAAGCATAGGAAGGAGGCTAATCTAGACACAGACTTGGCCTTTCCCCGAAACCTTCATTCCTAGGAACAACTGGAAATACATCCTCCAGCTGCAGAGAGAGACTTTCACCATCCAAAGTCAGGAACATGGTAGATCTTGAGTCCCAACTACTTTAGAACTATGAAGACTTTACACATTCATGAATCTGGCTGATATTGGTTTCATGTCTTTACTATTCATTTATGTTGGAATTCAATCCTTACTTTCCCATTCCTGTTCTTTGTTAGGCTGGAGTTACTTTGAGAATTTCTAAGTTGTTGTTTTGTTTTGTTTTCCAGTTGGGGAGAACCTAATCTTCACTTGGAGAAAACCTAGACAAGTTAATTTCAGAACTTTTCAGTTTTTAGACATGGTAGGAACAATAAGCAAAGTTGGATAGATTAATTACCACTAGAAGTCTCAATCATTTGAATGTTGGATCCATGAAGGTCCACAAAAGGGGAGTTTGTGGGCTAGATAATCATGGAAATGTGATAAGGGCAGATGAAGTTTCCTTGGAGTTCCAAGGAGATCTGAGGGAAAAGCGAACAAGGATAAGGGATAGATTTGTGATTTCATTAACTGAAGGAACTTCCTTTACCAAGGCAACTCAATGATTTCCTAGAAGATGGCCCAAAGCACAAAGACTTTAAATGACTTGCCCAGGGTTGCACAGCCAGTATGGATTTTGATGTGGATTTTGAATTTAGATCTTCCTGGATTCTAAGACAACTCTATTCACTACATCACTTTTTTCAAGTATTCAAGGAATGTATCATAGGGTCACGGTAGTTAGGTGGTGCTGTGGATACAATACCAGGTCTAGAGTTGGGAAAACTCATCTTCCTGAGTTCAAATCAGACAGTTACAAGCTATGTTGTACCTTGGATAAGTTACTTAAACCTGTTTACCTCAGTTTCCTCATCTAAAAAAATGAGCAGGAGAAAGAAATGGCAAACCACTCTACTATCTTTGCCAAGTAAACCCCAAAAGGGGTCATGAAGAGTCAGACATGACTGAAAATGACTAATCAACAACCAAAAAATGCCTGTGTAGATCTTAAAAGAAAGTCTAAAGTTGATTCATTATACATCTTAATGTAGATGTGTTTCTATTTGTGATTTTTTTTCTGAGTTCTTATCCTACTAAATGAATAACCATTCCCTCACAAAGGCCTGTTTTGACTGTGTTTACTAAAAATGAATGGTTCTGAACAAAGGGTCTTTGTCAACAAGCATTTGATAAAGACATTTCCATGTGCTTTTCCTCTCTATTGTTTGTTTTTAGGAGTGAAAGAATCTACCTTTGCTGATAATTCAGAACTTTGTTTTTTTGGCAACCACTGATTTTATTTTTCTCTCTCTTGTCTCAACTTAACAAAATGTAAATCTCAGTTTTAATTTATCTCAGGAATTTGCAGAAAACAATCTCAGGGAGAGCACAGGTTTGTGACCAAACAATAAACCATTGTGCGTCCACACCGGCAAGGGTTTGTATCTGGACGATCTAAATGAAGGAAGACTTCTTTGAAGTTCCTCTGTTGCTGGATCATTTTGTCAGGTGACTTTTTGTGTATGTTTTATGAGTGTGCTTTGAAAACCTCAGTTTGGAAAGACTTAGAAGCTGCATAAAGCATGTGCTCTTACAGAGCTTCCGTACTCCCCTTTTTTGGGCCTATGTTTTTTTCTCTCAAAAACAGATGCTATGTCTTTTGTTTATTGTTAGTATAAAAATCAAATTAAGTCAAAACAGCATTAAATACAATTTGTTGTGTAATCATAATTACTTCTCTTGGTTTCAGGGAAGAGGATAAGACGTGCATCTCTAACATCTTATTGGAGTAGTGGAGGACTCTGGGTAGGGAATATCGTACAAGGTGTTCTGTTTTGTTAATTTTTCTTTAGCACAGTGCCTAGTGCATGGTAAGGACTTAATAAATCCCTGTTCTCTCCTTTGTTCTCCTCTTTGTTATAGGGGGAAGACTAATGAAGGTCAGGTGGTATGTGAGAGTAATGATTATTTCTCTTTTATATTAGTAATCAGTTATTAATTAGGACCTGTAGGTGGTTCAAAAAATTGAACTGAATGACATTGTTGATGGATGAGATGGAAGATCCCACCCAACAAGAGAACCTTACAAAGAATTTAATCTAAGGTAAATTGTGACCCATTGTGTTCTACTTAGGCTTGGGTGGAGGTAGATCCTTTGTCTAGATTGACCAGGCTGGGGATGGTCTGGGATCAAGAGTGATCAAAGTCAGGTCTACAGTTCCTCATTAGAATGGGCCTGCCTCTCACTATAATATTCATTCTCATTGATAATTAACCAATCAGAGTTGATTGTCACCCCCAATAACACCCACTCTTCCAAGGGCATATAAATATTTCATGAAGCCTCTCTGGAATTTGAGAGTGCCACTGATTCCTTTTATTAATTATCTGCTACCATGATTAAGAAAATTATTAGTTACACAGAAACTGTCTCTCAAACTTTTTTATATGGCACAAATTTAGTTGAACAAGTAAGTATCATTAAATTTTTTAAATTATGATTAAAAACAACAAAAAAAACTCAAATACAATTAAAGATTAAAAACCTTCAGGGTTAGAATAAAAATGCTACAGGCCCTACTGGCCTATCAACAAGTCAACAGTTATTTATTAAACACCTACTGCATACCAGGCATTGTGCTAAGTAGAAATAGATCATTATATAATAGAAAGAGTCATGGATTTGAGGTCCTGGATTCAAAGCTCAGCTCTGTCACAGAATACTTATTGATAGAAGTCAAACCATAACCTTTCTGGGCCCCAGTTTCATTGCTCATATATTTCAGAAGGTTGGACAAGAAAGATGCTTGCTGAGATGTTTTCCAGGTCTCTACCTATGAGTCTATAGACCACTTAGGAATGTATGCTTCAAAATAGATTTTACTTTGGAGGTATTATTATGTATCATTGAATTCCTGTGTGGCTATTTTTAGGTTCATCAAACTCGTAAATACAGAATGTAAAAAAGGAAAAGAAAATCTTGAAATGGATTATTTTCAAAAGGAATATTTTTCTTATATTTGGCAGAATAAAGTCATGATGAAGAATGTCTCTGTTTTCTCTTCTAATACACAGTGATGCATATGCATTATGAGAAAAGATATTACTGGGGGGAAAAAGCACCTAGCTTTTGACAGCCTATGGAATTTTTCTTTAAGGTTCAGAATTTGTTTTCTTAAAGAAGAGAGCAAAAAAAAAAGGAAAAAGACCATTTCAATTATATAGAATTAGAAAATTTTTACATGAAAAAAATCAATGCCAGAGAATCAGAAGATGAACTACCATGTTGGTTCCAATATTCTTCCGAGACTCTGAGAATCCAAGAATTAGAAAAACCCTCAGAGGTCATCCATCCAGTACTACTTGTACCTCTAACCCCTCCCTGACAAGTCATCATCCAATATTTGCTTGAAAGCCTCCAAATGATGTGGATCCCACTTCTTCCTGAGGTAACCCAGGTTACTTTTGATTAGGACACTTCTACATAAGCATCTTCATAAGCCTACAGCCTTTCACAAACAGCTGCTTAGGCAAGACTTTAAATTTGGAACAGGGACACTTAGATGACAAGGGGCAGAGTTAGTGCTAAAAGCTCTGGAGAGGAAAGATACTACATTCCTACTTTGAGAGAGGTATGGGTTGTTCTAGATTGTCTTAGGGACCATGTCAATACATGGAGAGAAGAGGAAGGGGAAAAGAGAGGAGGGAAGGGGAGAGGAAAAAAAGAGATTGGGCAAAGGGTTTTCTCATTCTGGCTCTTCCTCCACACCAGCAACTCTAGTAAAATATCAAAAAGAATGATTCATATCTAGAGACTCCCCAAAATGTGGGCACTCTAGAAAAAAGTACTCAGTTACACAAGGGGTATCATGCAATGACAATAGTAATAAATGATAAAAATATTATAAATAGTAAGATAATAACAGATGAAAAATATATAATAAATAAAACTGGATACTAGTAAACATGGCTATTTAGATAGTTTTTAAAGGTTTTCAAGGAACTTTACATACACTATCTTAATATTTTGTTGTTGTTCAGTTGTTATAGTTCTGTCCAACTCTATGACCTCATTTGGGGTTTTCTTGGCAAGGATACTGTACTATCCTTGGAGACAGTATTTCCTTCTCCAGCTCATTTTTACAGGTAACAAAAGTAAGACAAATGAGGTTAAGTGACTTGAGTAGGGTCAACAAAGCTAGTTAAAGGTCAGATTTGAACTCAGGCAGACAAGAATTCTTTACTCCAAAGTGTTTATAGTTGAATGAGGAAAAACAACATGCAAACAAATATGTACAAACGAGTTATATACAGGATAAAGCCAGATGTCCCAGTCAATCTGGGTATGACTTTCTTTTGTTGTCAAGTTATAGGATGATCCAGGTGGTGGTCATCTTCACCTCTGAGAAACAGGCTGTTTTGGAAATCTCCTCCCTCTATTGAATTGATAGGCAAATCTGGAACTTTTTCTGGAGATTTTGGAGATTTTCAATTTTTGAGGTTATCACAGAGGATCAAAGTGTCAGTGTTTCAGAATCACTGCCTGATGATCTATGCTCAGGGAAGGAAACAGGAAGGTTGGAGGAGGTAACCAGAGATTCATGTTTACATTCCAGGTCCAGAATAAGTGTATGTTCTCATTTTCATATGCTTCCAAGCTGCCATTGCTACTGGGCATGGCAGAGAAGGGGTATGACAGTAGGGTGGAATTCCCCTCACCTTTACTAGAAATACAAGAGAAAAAAATTGTGCACAACAGTAAAGTAGTCCAGAAGAAAGTCAAAGTTGTTTCTTCAACTTTTCCTATAAACTACATGGGGGAAGCTCCTATTGTCCTTGGTTTGAGTCCTATCACTGATGCATACTTGCTGATAGAGAGTGGATCCTCTTGATTCAAAGGCCAAAATCATATTTGTCACAGCCCAGTCACTAGGGACCAAATCAGGAGTTTCCTGGGTGATACTAGTTAATGCAATGGATGGAGTCAGACTTCAGGTCAGAAAGTTCTGAGTTCAAATCCAGTTCAAACACTTACTAGCTGTGTGACCCTGGGTAAATCTGCCTCAGTTTTGTCTTCTGTAAAATAGGAATAATAATATCCCCTGCCTCCTAGAGTTGTTGTTGTGAGGATAATATGAGAAATATTTGTGAAGCGATCGTCAGATCTTAAAGAGTTACTTAATTGTTAGCTCTTCTTCTCCTTCTCTCCTCCTCCTTTTCCTCCTCGTCCTCCTCTTCCTCCTCCTTCTTCTTCTTTTCATCATCAAAGCAGAGAGTACGTTCAACCTAGTAAAGGAGGAAGAGGAGGCTTCCCAGTCCATTGAGTGGAGTTCCCCTAATTACCTTGCTAGGCTTTTTTGATTACCAAATTATACCGTTGGTTCATATTGATCTTGGGATTCTCTCAAACCTTCTAATCTTTTTAGCACAAACTAATGTCTGCTTGACTTTTCCCTTCTAATCAACACCGGTTGTTTATGAACCCAAGTGAATGATTTCCCATTGATCCTTATTTTAATTAGATTTGCCTAGCCACTGAATTTATTCTCAGATACTGACTCTATTTTCCTACATGTAAGGATCATTGCCATTCATTGTGGCTTGGGAGCATCTACAACTCTCATAAGCATTCATCCCAATCACACTGTCAAAGTGCCACATATTTAGAGATGGAAGGAATCTTAAAGTAGCCCCCCCCTTATCATTAATGGAAATGTTGACTAAAATAGGGCCAAGAACACTTACTGTGTTCTCTACATTTTGATTTGATTTTTCTTTGACAATCATTAACATAATGCCCTTTACAATCTTCTTTCAGCAAGGTGTCAGAATGAACAATATATAAAAGCAATTACTGTATATAAAAATAAATTCATTTTAATGAAGCATTCCAAAGTAAGGTCTAATAGATAAAAGACCTGACATAGAAAAAATGCAGAATATACTAGGAAAAAAGCTAGATGATGAAAAGTGATTTTGAAATAACTTTTCTGAAAGTCATATATTTTTCTGAAAGGTAAAAAATTAATGGTATTCTTAAATTTGCTCAGCAAGAAATCAACATAACTATGCTTAGCTCCATCCAGGTTAATAGCATGTGAAAAAATAATGCTGTTGATCCTTGATGCAGAATAAGGGGGCTATACTCTACTGTCAATGTTTTATTAATGTTGTTTCAATTTGCTTCTGGAAAATGCCTACCTCACTTTACAAAAAGTCACGAGGAATCTAGCTTGAAGGTATAGCCATGCCCTTTCTTTTAGGGTGAAAACCCATATGTCCTACTTTGCAAAACCCAGATGGTCATACTGTAGACACTGATATGGGAGAAGTTCAGCACCTTGAAAGAACTTTTTGGGTTCCTGAAAGCAAAACAATTTCAATTCTGCTCCATAGCAAACCTAAATCTGTCTCTCTATACCTTCCATGAAAATCATCTAGATTCTTGGACATTATTCTCACCTTCCCATGTAAGGTAACTCTTCTCTAAACTGAACATTATCAGTTCCATCAAATGATCTTCTCTGGGCATGGTTCTGAGTCAACAGTTCAACATTTATTAAGTACCTATTAGGTACAGAAACATTGGACAGAATCATTGTAATTCTCCTCAGCCAAACTGGGGGGAATTACAAAGATCAGATAAAACATTATTTCTGAACTTGTGCAGCTTACAGTCTAGTGGTGTAATTTAACATGGGCACAGATAATATATAATGTTATATGACAAGTGCATTGCGACAGAGAGTTGTGAAACAATATGTTAAGTTGTTGGTGGAGTTATGAACTGATCCAACCATTCTGAAGAGCGATTTGGAACTATGCCTAAAGAACAATCAAACTGTGCATACTCTTTGCTCCAGCAATACCACTTCTAGTTCCGTATTCCAAAGAGATCATTAAAAAAGGAAAAAGAATCCACATATAGAAAAATATTTATAAACGGCTCTTTTCATGGTGGCCAAGAATTGAAAAGTGAGGGAATGCCTATCAGTTGGTGAATGGCTGAACAAATTGTGGCATATGAATGTAATGGAATACTACTGTGCTACGAGGACTGAGGAGCAGGAGGATTTCAGGAAAAAAAACAACAACAACATGGAAAGACTTACATGAACTAATGCTAAGTGAAGTTAGCATAACCAGGAGAACATTGTACAATGTAACAGTATTGCTGTGAAATGATCAACTATGATTGACTTAGCTCTTCTCAGTAATACCATGATCCAAGAAAATTCCAAAAGACCCATGATGGAGAATGCTGTTCACATCCAGAGAAAGAACTATGGAGTCTGAATGCAAATTGGAAAACATTATTTTCACTTTGGTTTTGTTTGTTTTTGGTTTTTGTGGCTTTTTTCCCTTTTGTTCTGATTCTTCTTTCACAACGTGACTAATGTGGAAATATGTTTCCATGATTGTACATGTATAACCTATAACACATTTCTTGCTGTCTTGGGGAGGAGAGAAGAAAGAGAGGGAGGAAGAAAAATTTGGAACTCAAAAATTTATAAAAATGAATCTTGATAGCTATCTTTTTAGGTTTTTTTTTATTTTTTGCTGGGTGGAAGTCAGGGCAGTTGGGATTAAGTGACTTGCCCAAGGTCACATGGCTAGTGTTAAGTGTATGGGACCACATTTGAACTCAGGTCCTCCTGAATTCAGGGCCAGTGCCACCTAGCCACCCTGAAAACTATCTTAGCATGGAACTGGAAAAAAATAAAATACTATTTACAACCCCCCCCCCACAATATGCTAAGTAAGGTCTGGGGGTGGGTTTTGTTAGCAAAAAGGGGATCATGGAAAGCTTCCTGAAGGAAGTAGCATTTGAGTTGGACTTCAATGCATGGACAAGAAAGAGTGGGGAAAGAAAAGAGAAGAGAGAGAAAGAGAAAGGAGAAGAGAAGGGAAGAGGAAAAAAGCATCCTAAGCAAGGGAAACAGCATGGACAAATGTAGAGAGGTGGAAAATCAATCAATCAATCAATCAATCAACAAGCTTATATTCTGGGTGCTGGGGATACAAAGACAAAAATGAAACAGTCCCTGCCCTCAAGGAATCCACAGACTAGAAGAGAGAGTGATCAGATCTGGCTGAAGCATGAGAGTAGTGGAGGACTAGGCTCTCAGTTTTCTAGTCACCCATTTCTGTATACACTCTGGCTCACTCGTGTCCCTTCTAAAACCTCTTCCTCCAGAAGAGGGGGTGATGGGGTCCAGAGTACCATAGCATTGCATCTCCCCAGGATGGACTGGTTACATCTGACACTGTTATAAGGATATATGTTCGGTGCTTTGTTTCTTTCAATCAGCTGGTCAAGCAGTCAGTCCACAAATATTTTTTTCAGCATTTACTACATTCCAGGCATGGTATTAAGGGTTGGTGTTACAAACAAAGGCAAATATAGTTCTTGCTCCCAGGGGATTTACTTTCTAGTGGGAAATACAACATGTAAATAAAAAGATTTT